>CM061534.1:134208979-134290063 GCA_030545055.2 Neoaliturus tenellus
CTTAAACCGAGGATTTTAATTAGTCTGTGAGACCAATGGTTTCGGTTCATGTAAGTGCCAGTAATGTTGGTAGGATATGCAGTGGGTCTATGAGACCAGAGGTTTTGAGTACCGTACGTGAAAAATATTTGTAAACATTGTGTTAATGATTAAACAATTGTTTAAAGAGTAAACCTATCATAACTTAACGTAGTCATGTTAAAAATATTAAATTTTAAGTTGCCTTTGTGTAGAATCCAAGTGTTCAAAATTTAAGGCTAAACTAAGTTTTATCTTTAGTTCTTTAAAATAAAAACAGTGATAATCACTTGTTGAAATACCAAAATAGTCAGTAATTTTAGACAATAAACCAGCATAATATAGTAGGCTGGTTTTCAATTTGATTCCTCATTACAGTTCTCACACAATAATTACATCAATTCAAGGGACTGCAAAATTTCGCCATTATATGGATTACGTAAACCAAACACCTTACACTGGTTGTTATTTTAATCTGTACAAAACTGACTAAAAATTTAAAACTAAAAAAAGTCGGGCCGACCTGATTAGTAGTCTTCTGAGACGTAATGAACTTAACTGGTTACAGTATGATAAATGTCGCAGACCAGCTGTATTCAAAAACAATGGTGGCACCTTTTTATACCTTACTGCCGACCACGACGCTATAGCCAATGCAATAAAAAAAATGCAAGCTTGCACAGTCGAGGGGAGGGAGGGGGGGTACGTACTGTAATGAATGGAAACCATAGGAAAGGATCAAACTTCAAGTTTTTTAATATTTGTAACTTAAAAGTGAATAGGCCTACTAACATTTGTTTTATGAACCTTACAAACATTATTATTAGATAATAGCAATTGGAAATATATAATGGCAAGATTTATTCTTTATTTTTGGTTGTAAAGTTGGGAAATGGACAGTAAAGAGTTTTGGGGTCTCTTACAACTTATAGAGAAAATAAATGAAAGGACTAAAACACTTTTAATGTAAGTAAACACAATTAAAAAGGGTTATAAGCATAAATATATGATAACAAGGTGTACAAATATTATTTTTTGATCCAGGGAATGGAAATGTTAAATTATGAGAGAATGGGGCCATTTATGGGTATGTTTTTTGAGGCGAAACTTCGTTATCCGACTCCACCGTTATTATCGATGTGGAAATTTCGATATTGCGATTGAAATTGTGCGATGAAAACAATCAAATCAACAACGATACTGAGAAAAGAAATGTATCATAATAATAATCTAACCTAACAGTGTAACTGTAAACCTCCGTCACTTTTTATTGACAGCGATGTTTATAACAACAAAATCAATTGTGTTTGGAAACATTTAAAACGAATATTCCCTCAATACAATAGCACAAAAAATACCTTTCTGATTTGTATTTGGCAGCATTTGTGTGACGCCATTTTAGATCTAACAAAGTCTGTTTCTTACAATTTAGATACAGCTACATAATAAACTTGGTTAGTTTATTTTGTTTTGTTCTTTGTTAAAGGTTACATTAGGTAAAATTTTAACTTTTTTGTTGTTGTTATTTTCAGTTACAGTACTTATTTTAATACATTTGTTTTATTGTAAAAAGGTTGTTAAATTATACTAGAGCAAAACTAAATCAGGTGATAAAATCGTAATAATCGTATCGTGTTACAATTATATCATCGATAGCCTATAATAGCAATATTATCGCAATATCTAAATTTCCACACTGATAATAACAGTAGAGTCAAATATCGAAGTTTTGCTTTTTTTTTTACGGATAAACGCTTTTTGGGAAAGCAGTCCAAACCCATCAAAATTAGTTGGCCACCCCGGGAATCGAACCCATCACCTCTTTATTTATTCACGGAAAAATCCATTTACAGAGGTAGCATAATACAGTGTGTCGTTAAAAAATGCAATAACAATACAAGAATACACAAGTTAATTGATGCTAAATAAGGTAACAGTTCATGCAAACAATATAGGCCTAAATAGTTACTAATGTGTATTAATTGATATTAGTGCTATACTAGCATCACCACAAGAAAAATATATCAAATTGCATTATGAATATAACATACCAATAAAAAAAGTGATGATCAACAACAAGAAAAAGTGATGATTAGACATTTTCATTCTCGACATTACAAACGCAAACATAGGAACTTTGCTGACAAAATAAGTTAAATTCATGTAATCTAACAAAATGTTCTAAAAATTTAAATCCATACACAAACAAAACAAAATAAATATTTTAATATATAGGCCTAAGAATAACAATAATATAAATATCTATCGAAAACAAAACAGACTAAAACATATAAAATTTCTGAGAGCTACAGACGTTCTTCTGCCAGTCTTTTAAACATTTTTTCATTTAAGGCAAAAAAAGTCCACATCAGGAGATATTAGGTTGCCAAGTCGCTGGACTTTGGCTTGACTAGACTTGAACCGAAGTCCAAGACTCTAACCGTTAGGCTAGCTGGTGGTTATTAATGGGATCATTTATTGGGTAGAGTTAGGGTACAGGTCTCTTAAATTCTTATTCTCACCTAACCTACATACATATCCCCGGGTCAATCCATATCAAGTGGTCCAGAGGTGGTTGCTTCAACATTTTATTTATTTTTTATATTTATATCATTGAAAGTACAATACATTGGAAGTTAAAAAATGAAATCAGTTTATTTTTAATATTTTTATTCAACCATTGGCGGCCATTTTTTTGTTGAAAAAACGCCGATTTTTAGCTTTTTTAGAGCTCAGCGTAAAATTAAATAAGTCTCCTTTTCTATTAATCATAGAACATTCAAATAAAAACCAATCTCTCCACAGAGATCTACACTTTAATAAAAGTCCATAAACATACACTTACCGTTTTTTCCGTTTTGTGTCCTTACATTGTAAAAATAAATGTACTAGGCCTACCACTGGCTATCACAGCCCTGGACATAATCTTAATTTTAATTTTATGATTGTTGAGCATTTGAAATCTCATCACGCAATGCTCGTGTACCTAGTTGCGCCCTGTTGCTGTATGGTTCAATGACTTAAATATAAAAAATAAATAAAATGTTAAAGCAACCAAATTATTTTTTTCTGGACCACTTGATATGGATTGCAGGGTTGCCAAACGTCCCGGATTTTAAGGGACAGTCCCTTATTTAGTAAATATGTACCGCGTCCTGGAGAGAACTCATCCGGGACGGTAAATGTCCCGTATTTGGCCGAAATCAGGAATTAACTTAGGACAAATTTAGCCACGAAGCGATTATCTAACCTCAAAATTACAGTAAGGCAGCGACCAGCATGACAAGTGTCTATCGTTATCGTATGATAATCGTAATTTTTCGGGACCTTCATGTGGTTCAAGTCGGAAAAACTTCCATCTGCTCAGAGTGCGAACTGTGTGTGAACTCATCTGATCTCGGGCCACGCCAAGTCGTCGATTGTCGCCGAGCCGCCCTATCGTGTTGATTGGCGAATGCCATTGTTACTATCCATACAACAGTCTCTCATTTACAGTAGCTTTTAAAAGTGTAAGAATTACAAATGTAGATTAGTGTGATTATATTGTAATATTTCGTTTTAAAATAAACCTTTTTGAAAAAAAAACCTAAAATAGGAACAGTGGGAAATGTTCAAAAGTTAAAATATTTTTGCTTTTAAAAATATTATTGTTTGAAAATGTTTGATTATTGTTGTACAGTATTAATTAACTTAAATTTTGGATAGATTTTTATTTATAGACTTAATTAATAATGAAAGATTTAGGAAATAAATATACTAATTAGTAAAAATGTTCTTTTATTTAGTTTTAATATTATTAAGTGCCAGTGTTAGTATTTTTACCGGGGTTTTAACAATATTTTATTCAATATTAAAACTCCCTTTCTAAAAAGCCCGTGGACAGGACTAAAATTGTAGCCTATTTATAAAAGACATGAGATGTATTGACAGAATAATTTAAACGCACATCTCATTACGGTATTGGGCCATTCCATGTCAAATCAACAAGGCTCACAACCCGACCCTCTGGGATTTTAATGAAATTTGGTGGTCTTTTCTTTTCTTTTCGTCTTTGTTTTCCTCTACGAGGTAACCTCGTATTGGCTCCCCCTACCCTCACGGGTAGTCCGTACCTGGCATTAGCCTCAACCGGACCAGTCTTGCGACCAAGGGAGTTATGGAACATTTGTCCCAAATCACATTAAGGCGGATTAGACCCCCACAAAACCCGGAATTCACTAGGCCTGTGGTACTCAGCCGGCGGTGACCCAAAATGACCATCCGCTGTGAGTGACAGTGGCACCACTACCCATGGTACTTCTCAGCTTTCGTTTGTGAGCAACGCCCCCAGATAAGGCTGGAGGGCCCCCCACAGCCGAAGCTGTGTGCCGAGCATACCGACAACCTCTGCCCCCTCGATTCCAACCCAATATCCGGACTGGCCGAAGCCAGGGGCTTGAGCCGGATCCCGAGGTCCTCATTTTAGGTTTTACTTGGGTCATGGGTGGATCCCAAGCGGAATAACTAGGTCACTGGAAACCCGCACGCCAAAGGCGCCGGCTACACTGCAACCATACCCGAAGGCACGGAAGCCCCAGATCCCCGACATCCTGACTCATTCCCTCCCTTTTTGGGGGGAGGCTGGAGTGAGACACCCAGTAAGCGCGCGATTGACACAAGGCCACCTCCGCCAGGGCTCGGAACAGCCGAAACTGCCCTACTTCAGTTGATAAAGGGAGCCACGCCCGTTACCCAACTCAGTGCTTCGAGCTGGGATTGGGTAGTGGACATCCCAGTTCTAGGGGTGCAGGCCCTGAAGTACAACATACACCCCAAAATTTGGTGGTCTGTTAGACCTAGCAATTGTGAGCATAAAACAATTTTTTGTAATTTTTTATCTCTTGTAGTTTTTTATTTATCAATTTTTCAAAATGGCCGAAAACGGCATTTTTTGACTTGCGGACAAACTTTCAAACTGCCATAACTTGAGTTCTATTGCACATAGAGAAGTCAGAGTGGGCTTATTTTGTAGCTAATCAAAAGGGCTTTAATTTGATATGCATGATGACCATATTTTAAAAACATAAAATTTCCAAAAAGTTTTTCGAAAAATTCAAAATGGCGGATTTAAAAAAACTGTACTTTTAAAAATCTGGAAAAATATATATTTATCATCAGACTTTTATCTACACATGGTGCAAGTTTGATCATGGGATGGCAATGGGATCATATTTTAATTAATTTATCAAGTATGTAAACGAGGCGTGACTTAGCTCTATATACTGCAGTTGAATAGGAATCTCTCAGTCTATGGGTTGTTAAAAGGTACTGATAGAAAAAAATAAAATAAAAACATCAGTAGTGTTTTCAACTAATTTTACATGTTTTTATTACATACACATTCTATAATCATATGATAGTAGCTTACCTACATATATGATTTGCAGAAAGGGAGAAGTATAACTGTTTTTTGAAAAAAATAACACATAATACGTGTATCCCGGTAAGTCATAAAAAGTCTTAAACATGATTTATAATAATTTTTCACTGCTCAGCCTGGTGCACCCTTACTGGGGTACAGTGGGTCAAAGTGTAATGGTTTGGAAAAATTTTTTTTTCTCATAAAAAATTAAACTTGACTCATCATTTGAGGTAGAGTACAAAAAGTCTTAATTTTCTTTTTTTGTTCAGTGGTATGAAACCATGCAATTTCTGTGTTCCATCAATGTTGCAGCTATTGTCAAATCTGTTTTTTTTTTATTTTTTTTATTTTAATTCTTGTTTGATGTGATTATATGTAGTGAGGTACCGTATTCAAATTGTATTTCATGGATGTTATCCTTTACAAAATTATAAAATTCTAAGAATTTGGTCAGATATTCTTTGTATATGCTGTCAATCTCTTCACCGTACCATTTACATCACCGTAAATGGATAAAGATTATTTATACAATGAAGATTATTATTATTATCTCTGGGTCCTTTTAAATGGGAAGTGGCAGAAAAATGGCATTCTGCACTAGCCCCAAAGTCCTCTCTATGATGGCATAAATTGATAGTTTTTTTCATGCGCCACTGAGCTATCATAAAAGCAGCAGTACAGTAAGTAAATTTTGAAAGGTTTCTCTATAAATGTTTTTCTCAAAAATTTTATCAAATACAATTATTAATAGGGCTAGGATTACATGATTTATAAATTATGTTTATAGTTTTTATGACTTATTATTATGACTTATTATGTATTTTATATAAAAAAATAAAAAATAAACAGTTATACCGGTACTTCTTCCTTTCTTGCCAATCATATGTAGGTAAGCTACCATCATATGATTATTGTGTATTTAATACACTAATTCATTACGGTATGTATTTGTCTTCATGGTAATTAATACTTATTTGATATTACAGCTACACATGAATTTAGAAAAACAAATTGTTTTTCTTAATTCATGTGTAGCTATAAAATCTAATAAGTATTTAATACACTACTGATATTTTTTTTTAATTCCTATTAGTACCTAAACAATAACTATCGTTATAAATAACACATAGCCAGCAGGTGGACTGAGAGATACTTATGCACCTATTCACCAAGGAGACCGGCGTACAGTGGGTAATTTTTTTGTTAACACTCGTAATTTTTTAATCTAAGAAGTTATTCATTAAGGTTTTTACCAAATAGCTATTTGTTTGGCTTGACATTTTGTAGTACTATTCAAATTTTTTCTCACCTCTGGGATTAATATTTTTATGGTAAAAAAATATTTTTCCAAACCATTACACTTTGACCCACTGTACCCCAGTAAGGGTGCACCAGGCTGAGCAATGAAAAATTATTATAAATCATGTTTAAGACTTTCTATGACTTACCGGTATACACGTATTATGTGTTTTTTATAAAAAAACAGTTATAATTCTCCCTTTCTGCAAATCATATATGTAGGTAAGCTACTATCATATGATTATAGAATGTGTATGTAATAAAAACATGTAAAATTAGTTGAAAACACTACTGATATTTTTATTTTATTTTATTTTTTCTATCACTACCTTTTAACAACCCATAGACTGAGAGATTCCTATTCAACTGCAGTATAGAGCTAAATCACGCCTCGTTTACATACTTGATAAATTAATTAAAATATGATCCCATTGCCATCCCATGATCAAACTTGCACCATGTGTAGATAAAAGTCTGATGATAGATATATATTTTTTCCAGATTTTTAAAAGTACAGTTTTTTCAAATCTGCCATTTTGAATTTTTTGAAAAACTTTTTGGCAATTTTATGTTTTTAAAATATGGTCGTCATGCATATCAAATTAAAGCCCTTTTGATTAGCTACAAAATAAGCCCACTCTGACTTCTCTATGTGCAATAGAACTCAAGTTATGGCAGTTTGAAAGTTTGTCCGCAAGTCAAAAAATGCCTTTTTCGGCCATTTTGAAAAATCTATAAATAAAAAACTACAAGAGATAGAAAATTACAAAAAATTGTTTTATGCTTATAATTACTAGGACTAACAGCATACCAAGTTTCATTAATATGTGGGAGGGTCAGGTTGAAAATTCTGTTTTTCAGGTTGATTTGACATGGAATGGCCCTATTATCGAAGAATTATTAATTTTTAACCACTATTTCGGACCCAGGATTAGTACCTAGGCTAGATTACAAAACCGTCCCTTTTTTTCGGGGGCTTTATTTGGCAACCCTGATGGATTGACTCCCCCGGAAATACCCCACTCCACTAAGTCAGGGGCCTACCACCTATGTGAATACTCATACTGACATTTAAAGGGCTTTATAAACTGGTCTACCATCACATGTTTTGTCTTGGGACGAAAATTCATAGTTAAGTTTACATAAGACCATTTAAATACCTTGCAATTTCTATGCTAGGTCCCTCGACTATTATTTTAACCTTACATAGGCCCAGTGTTGGGGAGTAGCGCGCTACTTGTAGCGCGCTACTGTAGCTCCGCTACTTTTTTAGTAGCGTCAGTGTAGCTCCGCTACTTTTGAAAATAAGTAGCTTGTAGCTGTAGCGAGCTACATTTTTAGAGCAGTTGTAGCGGATTATTTTGCTACTTTACTCGCTACTTTGGTTTCAATAAAACATAATAATTGTGTTTACATTTCATCATTCATTGCTTTCAAATAAACACGAGAGAAGGTTAGTCAGCTGTTATGTTTTTTCTCGTTGGAATTGAATATTACGTTCAATCCATAGCAACCACCAGACGCTCCAATTGAGTACCATAACCTCATAAACACAACATGACAATCACCAGTCTTGTTCTCTTTTGTGTTTGCTGACCACTAGATGCGCTAGTAGTAGTATTCTACTAATATCATGGTGTATACTATTTTTTGGAAATGAAATTCCAGGTTTTTTCCTGGTTTTTTTTAAGGTTTTTCTGAAATTTTCCTGGTTTTCACACAATCCTGTGATTTTTTTCTTTGATCAATTTTAAGGCTAACACTTACAGGTTTTTCCACTACTTGCGACAAAATTTGTTTTCAAACTTTTCTTTCTCAATGTTAGTTGGACTAAACATAGTTTTTATTTTTCGATCTTTGAATTTAGCCCTTAAGTACTCACATACTTTGTTTGGGATAACTACTAACTCAGAGATCCGTTGGACCTCCATTTATAGGTAGCCTATTTATGTTTTGAAGTAAAAATATTATTGTTAAGAAAATGAAACTTGACTTCATACATGTTTTTGATAGTATTTAGTTAAATTTTACCTTTTTACTTCCTTTAAGTTGTTAAAAAATTCCATAATGTACTTGTTTTCAAAATAAAACTAAAACTATATAAAACATTTAAAATAAATAATAAAATTTCTGGGGATAACTAATTATCTATCTTCTTAATTCAATAAGGGGTTTGTCCGTTACAAATCTCTTTTTCTCTTGACCAACTTAACCGATTTTAAAAATTAAGGTGTCATTTTAAAGTTTACGATCTTAAGCTAAGAAGATGAAACACTAGTACTCGTTCGAGATCCCCTCTTGGTACCACAAAGCACCATTTATACACCATACACTGTGGCAATTGCCAGCAAATTACATGGCCAACTCCAGGACGTTGACATTTGAAGGTATTAAGCGATACAAGAGTATATATTATAGCTAGAAACAGAAAACTTAACGATCTCAGGGTCTGTGAACACCCAGCGTGAGGACTTAAGGGTATGTGTGATGCCCATAGGCTTCAATTTTTTCCATGGTCTTAAATAGGGATGTGTCGATTCTCGATACCAATTCTCGATACCACCGATACTTGGCCATTGGTATCGGTATCGAGAATCGATTGTCTAAAGTCGATACCGATACTTTCAATACCGGTCGGTTCAGTTGTCTGGTAAATGGAAATTTGATTTCAAGTTATTGCGTCATTGCGTCACATTAAAACATACTAAAAGCCACTTTTACAGACGGTGGAACAATAAAATAAGTCTAATGAAGTCAAAATGATTTTCTTTCGGTTGATCGAAAGAAAATAAAGCTAACAACATCAACAACAATCTCGCGTACGCAAGTGGCGACTGCTAATGGTAACTGCGCAAACAAGCGCCAGAAAAGTAGTCCCATATTCAGATTAGATCTTGGCGATATTGCCATAATTTAATTACCATTTTAACTTTAAGATAAGTTATTTCATTTGATTTAATTTTATTTTACTATCTTAAAATAAAAGACAGATGTCAAGATAGTGAAATACTTCCAAGTCTTGGACTGGACTCGACTCTTGACTGGCATTGGCATTGTGGCAACATGGCGGATGCAACTGCACCGATTGTTAGGGGTAGTGAGTCAACATAGCCACTGATTTAAATAATATTCATTTGTACGGTATATTTTTAAAACATTTGGAAAACTTTAAAACTAATAATCAATCATAATTTGACATTTAATTGCATCAATACAATTATTTAAAACTGATTCATATAACTTAAGACAAAACAAAGAGCTGTGTTGACATTAGCAGAATAGTAGTAATGCCGGCAAGTCAAGATGAACAATCAGGTTTACCAATGGCTAACCTCAAATATTCCCTGTAATACAATTTTATTGTTGTATATTATTTTTCTAATTCACAAAAATATATCATGTTTATTAATTGATAATCAATGTATTTTTCTCTCAAATTGCTTTGATTATAAGACAGACATTGGATTTATTGTTTTTTTGTGATCTTTTAAGTCCTAACAAACAGGCTTCATGACTGTTCACTAAAGCTAGCCTTTACTCAGTTAAGAGACATTCTACCACTAGCAGACGGCAAATCGAGGGAATTATGTGAATTCAAAAACAGTGAAAATTATGTGTAGGGTACATAGCTTGAGTATTTCGGAGAAGTGACAATAATTCCTAAACAAAATGAGTTGTGAAGATTTTCTCATGAACAAAGGAAATAGAATTGGGAAGTAGATAGATAAATCTAGTGATTCAGCTGTAACATCCTGGCATTCTAGGCTTGTGACACAAAGTTGAATCTTTACATTTTTATTGTAATATTAATTATTTTGTATGATAATTGAAAATGGAATATTCCGTGTATAAATAAATAAAGTAGGCCTTTGGCCTAACTTTTATTCCCAATGCAAAAACTGTGAATAGGGAAAATCTTTTATTTAGAAACATTTCAAAGTAGCCTAAGTGAAACATGAAAGTGAAAAGTTAAGTAAGGAACTGTAACAGGGGATTTTTTTCTTTTTTTCATTTAATGGTGGTTATAGTCTAACTTTCCAATCTTTTTATTCCGTACATTTCTTTAATCCCTCTTGTTACTAAACCAAGTTTTTAACTTAAGTTTTTTTTTTAATAATCAGCAATTTAAAAACCCATATTTTTCCTTCACATAGTTTTTAAGCAAATTAAACTTAAAGTGATCTTTTGTAGGCCTAGTAGGATAGGCTAGGCTAGTTATTTTAGTGTAGTAGGCTAGTATATTTTTATATTTTAGTATAGGCTAGCTAATTTAAGACAACAATATTTTTATGTTCACGTATTACTTGACTCGTTCCAAAAATATGATATTCGCAAATGCCTATTAATTATTCATATTACGTAACTGTTAACTTGCTTATTTGAGTACATCGTTTTCATTTCTTAACATTGAAAGTTATTTAAAAATAAGTTGTTTTTTTTATTATTATTATAGTTATCTTGCTTAGGAATGAATTATTTTCATTTTTGAGCATTGAAAATAAATTATATGCGTGTTTATTGTAGTGCTTGCAAATATATTTATATTTTAACAAAAGGTTTAAGGTAATGAATCTAAAATTTTAATATTTTTAAGAGTCAGACCAGAGTCTGAAATATATAACCGAAGGCATGAATTTTTCTACTTACAGCTAAGCTAGGTTTTTTTGTCGATGGTATCGAAAGTATCGGTATCGAGAATCGGGAATTAATTTTTGAAGAATCGGTATCGGTATCGAGAATCGATAAATTTGGGTATCGACACATCCCTAGTCTTAAATTTCATTGATTAACCTTGATATTTCAGCAAAATATTACTATAAAAAAGTGATTATCATCTTGTAAATAAGAAATTAAGAAATAGACAGTAGAAAGTTATAAACTAATTTTTAGGGGTGTGCGATGCATCGCAACTGAATCAAAATTTCCATTCGATTCAAAATTTCGCAGAGGTATTTAAAATTGCGATGCATCGAGGACATTCGATGAGACTCAAGAGGCGCAAAGCACGTGCCAAATTTTCATGTTATTAAAAGAAATAAAAATTCATTCTGTTTGTGTTTCATTTTCTTTGAAACCTAATTCCCATTTCCACTATTTTAAATGTAAACTCGTTCTCAAAACCAACAATTACGCAGTTTGGGTGATGGGTGACGACGACAAAGAAAGGTAAGCGGTGAAAGGATACTGCGCAGTAATTTTTAAGTTCATTTGAGTATATTATATTTTATCAGATGTCAAGTTATTTTAAAGGTGATATTTTATAGTTATATTTTTAGTGGGATTGGGAAACTCTTAAGATATGTAAATTGCAAGATAAGTAAAAAATAAATTGAACAATTCATGTTGCTTTGCATCGCATCAAATTTGAATAGATTCGAATCAAAATTCTGTAAATCGAATCGTTGCATCGAATAAAAAAAAATTTGCTGCATCGCACACCCCTACTAATTTTGAACTACAAACTTTATAAAGTCAATAGAGTGCAATACATTCACTGCTAATGAATCGAGTTGGGTGGACATATGTGTAGCAGTGTGGTAACCTCGCCTTCAAACTATAAAACAAATGATAGCTAGTGTCCTCCATCAGCGTTTGTGAGCGTCTTGGGTAGTGGTGCGCGTCGCCGAATGAAAATAACCGAATCAATCGGTTATTGCTGCCAAACAGACTAATTCGGTTATTTTATTCTGATTCGGTTAAATTAGTCTATCCAGGTGATTCGGTTATTTTTTTATTTGAATGGAATTATTAATGTTTAGAATAATTCGAAAAACAGGACGACGGCTTATGGATAATCACAGCCGTTAGTTTCTATGTTACATATGTTGTTTTACATCTGAATACCATTATGTCTATCCAGGTGATTCGGTGATTTATTTTTATCTAAATATAATCCAGTATTTCAATGTTTATAGAATAACTTAGTCCCAGTGTGAACTATTCATTTAACTTGACCTACTAGCAATCCGTTTAGGATTCAAACAAAATCAAAAACATCTTATTATTTATAAATTAATTATATTATTTATTAATTTATTTGGTCCATCCAAAAACAAATATATTGTTTTGTTGATCATATGTTTAAGAGTCCCTGATAGCTTTATTGTAACATAACAAATGTTATTATAATGTAACAATAGTATGAATAGCGGATATTATTGGTGTCAAATGAAAGGTTTGACAGTTAAATTTAGGCTACCCTAACTTTTGCGTAACTTATTTGTATTAATTTGTTTATTGTATTTATGGTTTCATATAAATACTAGTTTTAGCGTTCATCGTGGGATTTTTTCACAACCTCTAAAATTATTGCAAACAATGGATGAGTCCAAAACAGTAGTTGCGTATAGACTAAGTTTAATTCGGTTATTCAAGCTGGTCAGATTATTTCTTTGTTGGCACAATGAATAATAACTAAAAATGATTCGGTGATTTATTCAAATAAAAATAACCGAATAACGGCGAAAATAACTGACCGATTATTCGGTTATGAAAACCATTCGGTTATCCCATCACTAGTCTTGGGTTGGGTAATAAGTGCATCTTTCGTAGGCGGTCGCGTGAGTTTCCGGTCCGTCCGGCGGTCACGAGCGTCTAGATCAACGGTCGAGAGCATCTTGGTCGGCAGTCGCGAGCGTCTCCGGTCGGCGGCCATGAGCGTTTAGATTGGCGGTCGGGAGCATTTTGGTCGGTGATCGCGAGCGTCTAGTTTGACGGTCGTGAGTGTCTCCAGTCGGCGGCCAAGAGCGTCCAGATCGGCGGTCAAGAGTGTCTCAGGTCGGCGGTCGAGAGTGCCTCAGGTCGGCGGCGGAGAGCGTTTAGATCGGCGGTCGGGAGCATTTTGGTCGGTGATCGCGAGCGTCTAGTTTGACGGTCGAGAGCGTCTCCGGTCGGCGGCCACGATCGTCTAGATCGGCGGTCGAGAGTGTCTCAGGTCGGCGGCCAAGAGCGTTTAGTTTGACGGTCGTGAGTGTCTCCAGTCGGCGGCCAAGAGCGTCCAGATCGGCGGTCAAGAGTGTCTCAGGTCGGCGGTCGAGAGTGCCTCAGGTCGGCGGCGGAGAGCGTTTAGATCGGCGGTCGGGAGCATTTTGGTCGGTGATCGCGAGCGTCTAGTTTGACGGTCGAGAGCGTCTCCGGTCGGCGGCCACGATCGTCTAGATCGGCGGTCGAGAGTGCCTCAGGTCGGCGGCGGAGAGCGTTTAGATCGGCGGTCGGGAGCATTTTGGTCGGTTATCGCGAGCGTCTAGTTTGACGGTCGAGAGCGTCTCCGGTCGGCGGCCACGATCGTCTAGATCGGCGGTCGAGAGTGTCTCAGGTCGGCGGCCAAGAGCGTCTAGTTCGACGACCATGAGCGTCTAGATCGACGGTCGCGAGCGTCTAAATCGGCGGTCGGGAGCATCTCCGGCCGGCGGCCGAGAGCGTCTAGATCGGCGGCCGAGTGAGTCTCCGGTCGGTGGCCACGAGCGTCTAGATCGACGGTCGCAAGCATCTAGATCGAAGGTCGCGAGCGTCTAAATCGGCGGTCGGGAGTATCTTGGTCGGCGGTCGGGAGCGTCTAGATCGGTGGTCGGGAGTATCTTAGTCGGCGGTCGAGAGTGTCTCCGGTCGGCGGAATCGAGCGTCTAGATCGGCGGTCGTGAACGCCTCCGATCTTCGGATACGAGCGCTCTTGATTGGCTGACACTCGCTGATTAAAAATCCCGGATTGTCACGAAATTCCTGGTTATTTCCCGGTTTTTTCCTGGTCTGTTTAAATTCCCGGCATTTTCCCTGTTTCCCGGTTTTTCCCGGTTGGTATACACCCTGAATATGCGCCTATAGAATAGAAACTAAACTGCTGCACTATGCTTGCGCACCGCCAGGATCGCTCAGGTCGGCAATTAAGAAAAGGAATGTTTACAACAATGAGAAATGACGCGACGTCAATAAATTCAAATAAATAGCCAATTGTTACTGTACTGCCATAACGACTCAACTAACATAACCTCAACCACCTTGATTGATGTTAGAAATTGATGAGAATGTTTACCGTAGGCCTACTTCCCGATCTTTGTAAATTTGTACTTAGCACTCAGAGTGCTTCATACTTATATTCTGTTTCTGTAGTATCTAATCTAACAATTGACATCATGGCAATTAGTAGGTCTAAAAGTGAGATTTGCCACAAAACTGAAGAAGCTAGTCCTTCTTGTGTGCATACGCCAACATTATTAACCCTACTGTGGGCGGTCTAAGAAAAATGTTATAAACTTGTGAAGTTATAAGTTATAACTTAATAAATATTGTTGTTTACGTCTTTGATGTAAGTCTTTTCATTCGACAATTAATTTATATTTTCTTGCCACTATTCTGTTTACATTACCTAGGCTCCATAAAAGTCACAAATTATTAAATTAAAATGAAAATATGTCTCAACACAATACCAAAAAATGAATAGGCCTTTATTAAAAAAAAATTTTAATAGGGAAAATTGGGTGGTTATAAATTACAAGAGAAAAATAGGACCAGATTGCGAAAGTAGCAAAGTAGCTTAAATTGTAGCGAGCTACTTTTTAATTGTAGCTGTAGCTGTAGCAAGCTACTTTTTTGAAAATGTAGCTGTAGCTGTAGCTAAGCTACTTTTTTGAAAAAGTAGCTGTAGCTGTAGCTAGCTACTTTTAAAAAGTAGCTTCCCCAACACTGCATAGGCCTACTATGTGAATACTCGGACTGACATTGTTTAATGTCAGTCCGACATTACCGTACACAATTATATTATTATACAAATGTAAAAATTAAAAATGTTTAATACCAGGTAAAGTAAAGGTTAGACCTACTGTCACGATAACTTGTAGTAAGAAAGAAACACTTTGCAGGAAATACTCACAATGTTGAAACATTGTATTTGTAACGATTTTAATGAATGTTTAATGATGAACACAGAATAACCCGACTCTCAAAAATATAGGCCTAGTTCGATTTTCCATTAGAAATATACTTGACTTAATGTTTTCTCACACTCACTACGGCAAGTTACAATAGAATAGAATAAACATAACGAAGAAAAAATATAACCTCAAAAAATTTTTTCTTCTAGTTTACTGCGAGGTTGGCTTTGGTGTTTTACCATGAAACCACGAGGTTCAATATTATTATTATTTTTGTGGTTGTTTCTTTTTACTTGCTAGTGGTAGTATGTAGTAATTGGTTTAATTCAGTTGGTTGGAGCCTATTTCTTTCTTCCCTTCTTCTCTTCTTTCTTTCTTTCTTACTTCTTACTTGTTTGAGAGAAGAGAGAAAATAATTTATTGTATAAATTACAACTGCCCACATTAGTGGGTTGCCTAGTAGACACAGTATACAATACAAATTTCTTAATTTGCGTTGGAATTTTGTTATAGTTTCTTAGTTCTTATTATATAAGTGATTTCTAATTATGTAAATTGATCCTTTTAATGTTCTTTCTACTATAGTTTTGATTGTATTATTGTTTAAATTCAAATCTTTCCATAGGTACTGAAACAAAAAAATTTGGAATCGTTCCTTGTGCGCCAATTAACAGTCCAAAAACTTTAACATCCATCACTTTGTATTTCTTTTTAATATAATCCGCTGTCGGCTCGTAAATACTTTGCTTCTCTTTGTTGACAGTGTCTGGTTGATCTTTGTTAGTTTCCATTCTTATGGTATAGGGTCAAGTATGGCTTTTTTTCTTGGGGTCAATAGCCAGAATATCTATTCTTCTTGTGCTGCCTTCCAAACTTGAATAAATGGTTGAATAAAACTATTAAAAATAAACTGATTGCATTTTTTAACTTCCAATGTATTGTACTTTCAATGATATAAATATAAAAAATAAATAAAATGTTGAAGCAACCACCTGGACCACTTGATATGGATTGACCCGGGGATATGTATGTAGGTTAGGTGAGAATAAGAATTTAGAGACCTGTACCCTAACTCTTCCCAATAAATGATCCCATTAATAACCACCAGCTAGCCTAACGGTTAGCGTCTTGGACTTCAAGCCTTCCAGCGACTTGGCAACCTAATATCTCCTGATGTGGACTTTTTTTGCCTTAAATGAAAAAAAAAATGTTTAAAAGATTGGCAGAAGAACGTCTGTAGCTCTCAGAAAGTTTATATGTTTTAGTCTGTTTCGTTTTCGATTGATATTTATATTATTGTTATTCTTATATACTAAAATATTTATTTAAAATATTTATTTTGTTTTGTTTGTGTATAGATTTAAATTTTTAGAACATTTTGTTAGATCACATGAATTTAACTTATTTTGTCAGCAAAGTTCCTATCCCTAGTGAAAAAATGTTTTCTGGCCAGATCTGGTCCAGACCTGGATCAGATCTGGACCAGTACTGACCAGTTCTGGGTCAGAACTGGCCAGATCTGGACCAGAAATTTAGATGTCTGGGCCAGAACTGGGTATGTCTGGGCCAGAACTGGGCATGTCTGGGCCAGATCTGGACCAGAAATTGGGATGTCTGGACCAGAACTGGAGATGTCTGGGCCAGAACTGGAGATGTCTGGGCCAGAACCTTGCATGTCTGGGCCAGAACTGGGATGTCTGGACCAGAACTGGACAGGTCTGGGCCAGAACCTTGCATGTCTGGGCCAGAACTGGGATCTCTGGGCCAGAACTGGAGATGTCTGGGCCAGAACCTGGCAAGTCTGGACCAGATATGGGATGTCTGGGCCAGAACTGGTCATGTCTGGGCCAGAACCTTGCATGTCTGGGCCAGAACTGGGATGTCTAGGCCAGAACTGGAGATGTCTGGGACAGAATCGGGATGTCTGGGCCAGAACTGGACATGTCTGGGCCAGATGAACCTGGCATAATTGAGCCAGATCTGGGATGCCTGGGCCAGAAATTTGATGTCTGTGCCTGATTTGATGTGTAAAGAACTGGGGCGATCTTTACCATAACTGGGATGTCTGAACGAACTAGAAATGAGGAGTCAGGACTAGGATTGGGTAGTAGCTGTGGGAATTTTATTAACTCTTAATCATTGAATCAATGGTGTGGATTTTAAAATAGGTTTTCATTTAATAATAATTTTATTATATTATCAATTTTCCATACAGTTTTTATATTCTATGTTAATAAGAATCACGTCATTATAAAAGATTTAATTTTAATTAATCAAATATATTATTAAATTTTAAATTAATAAATTAACAAATTTTAAATTACTAAATTAACAAATTAGAATTTTTAAATCACATTTTTTAAAGTTAACTTAGTTTTCATACAAAATTATAACTAACCGATTTAATAATATATTATGGACAGTATTTTTTGTATTAACATATCATCAACTTTTAAAATAATAAAAATAAAATTATTTGATGAACAGTTATTTTTAAGAACAAGGTAACTAATTATTGGTTGGGCGGAAGATATAGATGATTAATTTATTTATTTATTCAACAACAAATATGCCAACAAAATATTTTATAGATAACGTTTATACATTCATAAAGTTTTGAAGCTTTAATAATTCATAACAATTTAGTCAGTTATGGAATAGTTTTAAGAAATTCTTAAATGCACTGCAATAAGGTGTTTCAGAACTCCTTACCAATATTTTAGGGCATTGTTCCTGGGTTAGAAACATATCTAAATATCATATTTAAATTGTCCGGAAGTCTTTAGTTACTCACACAGCCGCCATTTTGTTTTTTCACATAATAATTTTTATTTCCGTAATGGATGGTTGTATTCAGTTCATATTTGGTATGGATATTTATGGTACCAATGTACGTTTCCAAGAAAAAAATTATTTTTTTGCACTGTATATTTTCAAAATGGCGGCCATTTAAAATTTTAAAACTTAAATATCTCAAAATCGGTAAATTTTATAAAAATTTTACAAGACATAAAAAAGTTGACAAATTAAATTATCTAACCAATGGTACCAAGTTTGAAAGGATCTGACAACAAATAGCGGAGTTATTGTGATTTTTCTTCATAAAAACATTGATTTTGTATTAAAATCAATGCAAATTAAAGCCATTTTAACGGCTAAAAAGAAGAAAAATCACAATAACTCAGTTATTTGTTGACAAATCCTTACAAACTTGGTACCATTGATTAGATAATTTAATTTGTTAACTTTTTTATGTCTTGAAAAATTTTTATAAAATTTACCAATTTTGAGATATTTAAGTTTGAAAATTTTAAATGGCCGCCATTTTGAAAATATACAGTGCAAAAAACTAATTTTTTTTCTTGGAAACGTACATTGGTATCATAAATATCCAGACCAAATAAATTAACTGAATACAACCATCCATTACGGAAATAAAAATTATTATGTGAAAAAACAAAATGGCGGCTGTGTGAGTAACTTAAAGACTTCCGGACAATTTAAATATGATATTTAGATATGCAGTGGCGGCCGGTGGTTAGGAACGCTGGGGGGGCTCTTATCATTATTTTATTTATATTTACGCCAGTGAAGATAAGTAATGTCTGCCCAAGAAAAACGGTTAATTCTTATGTCAATAAATTATAGTTACTCCATCAAACAGGTATAATTCGATCACAAAGTTGAATTAAATTGCAATATAATATAGCCTAAAAATCTTAATCACAATTGCTGACGAAAAGTCATCTCTGTTGTACATAACTGATAATCTGTTGTACTGCAGAGTATCAGTTATGTACAACAGAGATGACTTTTTAGGTCAATAAAATTGACCTAAAGCAAGCAGTTGTTTACCGTCAATTTTATTCAGTTGATATGAATCCGTTTTTAATGCTTAGGCCTACTTCTTTTTCGTGACATTTGTTTGAATTGAGGAAACAAATCAGACTGAAATAGTTTTACCGCGGACAGGGGTGTTCTAAGAATTGAAAGCGGTCCGCTACCCCGGATGTTAAGATGTCTCACACTTCCTTTGGGACAATATATTTCCGGTCTTCAAACCATGTTTACGTCTGGATTCATGTACACTATTGTTCACATACTGGAATAATCCAGTTCAGGGGAGTTTCTTATTTTTTGTACTTCATATTTAAATTCTTTATCGTACTTGAAAGCCTTAATACAATCAATTTATTTATTTTTTTATTAACTGTAAAGGATACATCACAATGTGAGATTATTTTGCCATTGACTATGAATACATAGTCAATGATTTTTCTTAACGAAATGGAAAAAAATTAATGAAACATCTGCATCTCTCAAGACATTTTGTAGGCCTATAGTTTTATTTAATGTCTCAAATCTAATGTTGATCTTTCCAAGTACTTCATCAAATTCTATGCACGCCTTGATGTGTTTGTCACTCGTTTTATATGTATTTTAATTTGTTAGTTCAAATGTTTAATCTCTGAAATACCACCAACAGTTAAGGCACGATCCTGAATCCCTATAATCAAGCAAGTGTTACAGAAAAACGAGTTTTTAATTTTACAGCCCCAGAGTCAATTGGCCTAATTATATATATTTCTAAAACACTTTTGATTAAAACTATTTTTCTTTTTGTTCAACTTTGCATTTGATCAATAACTAAATTGGGCCTTAGAAGCCCCAGGAGCTTCAAAGTAATTCTAATATTCACTGTTTTTTCATTCTATTACCTACTATACGATTTACCTGGTAAATGTTGCTTATCTCCAACGTCACCCATTTCACTCTTTCACCCATTTACATTTCCTTACAAATCTATATAATTCACTATTTCAACCAACGCACACCAACATGTACATTACGCACAACAGAGCCCAGACGGACGACTGCATCGCGAGGGAACTGACAGTCACATTTTTGGCGTTGCTCGGTTGGTAGCAGTGGCTGTAGCAGTGGCGCGCGCAGCCAAGGGCGCCGGGCAGAGCGTTGCATTAGCAGCCGTTGGGTGTGCGTGTGTGAGTGAGCTGCGCGTATGCGCGTCTCCATTTGATTTTACAAGAGCGCTAGGACGCCGTGGCCGGCGTCCGTCGCTCCGGCCCGGGCCGGCCACGATAGAATTAGAGACACAAAACGTTGTCGATTTTGGATTAATTTCTGTACGATCTGTTTCTATCTTCAACTTACGACCCAAACAATTGTCATTCTGTTAAATATTCTCATAATAATATTTTTGTTAGTTTATTTATTTTGATTTTTAATCAATTCTTTAGGAGGGGCGGCGTCCGGGAGTCCTTATGGGCGAGCCGCCACTGTAGATATGTTTCTAACCCAGGAACAATGCCCTAAAATATTGGTAAGGTGTTCTGGAACACTCTGTATACTGCATTTTAGACTGGTTCAAATTCAAATTCAAAAAATTGGCGGGAACAGCTCTCAACGTTCAGCGACAGCGATTGGTTCAGAGCCGATACAGCTGGCTTGTGGCTTCCCATCATTCCCGTGCGTGACCCATGAATGATGTTTGTTTTTTAACGTCTGTCACCTATTTGTGTATTGTGTTGTTGTTACAGTTTCAATGTTAAAATACTTTTTCATTAATGGGAAATTTAATTGAAGAAACTTTTGTATCTCTTTTATAACTAGATTTTAGTGTTTCATTATTGTTTTTCGTCAAGATATACTTCAAGTCTGCAGACGATAGACCTTCACACGGTTAGAACCCTACTCGAACCACATATTAAACATATTCAGGTGAGTTAATCAACTTAATTGAATATCAATAAAAGTGATTAGGCCTTATGTGCTATATTAGTTTTACGTGTTATCATGTTTCATCCACGATTAAAATAGTACTGTATTTCTTATAGAATATAAAACTACATCTAATGGAACTAACCAATTGGAGGTTATGTCTTGGTACAAACTTTTTTATGACAGCCTATTAGGCCTATACGTTTTTAGAATTGTAGTTTGGTGTGACAAATACATGTTTGACAAAATAAACAAAACGAGCAAACTAGTATTTAGAGGCTCTGGCGGGTGCAGTTTCAAAACTGGGCTACCTGTACCATATTTATCGAATGAAAAGAATGAAAATAAGATTCGGATTTAATCGATCTGATCAATATATCTATCATATCATATCAACTAGCCTATTGATTCAGTCTAGTTTCTAAATAATAACAAAGACAATCACTGTAACTAATTAGGCCTACCCCTATATATGTTTTTAGCTTGTTATTCCCACAATTCTAACATTCAAAACAAATATAGGCTAATCTAAAATAATTTATATCCAACAATGTACAATCTCTACTAATCATAATGACAACTTAACAAAATCAAATACCTAAATAAGAGAAACAATTACCTAGCCTATATATCCTACTTTGAATACCGTACGGTCTAATCTCATCATATTTTTAAACTTTCCTGGCCACAAGTTGGTTCTTTATATCAATGGAGATTAACCTTGGTTTAGGTTATGAGAGTTAGTCTAGAGTAGAACAATTTTTTTATATTTGACAGTATTTTTTGGCGCGATCTGATTTATCAATTGATAGTTTTATTCGCTAGTATAGTAGATAGCACAGTTATAGCCTTATATGAAACTGCAAACCGGGTAGGTCTGATACGGTACCCAGAAGTTATTTTATCGGTCCTTGGCTAAGGTTTTTAGATTGCTAAATATTGTGGCTTGTAGACTAATTGGGTGGGCCAAAGGGCTTTAGAATATTTTGCATGTATTCCTGAGGCTAGCTGGCGTAGTTTTGTTACCGTACCGTATTCTACTTCCATTGTTATTATCAATGGTTGAAATTTTGATGTTGTGATTAAATTATTTGATGAAAACAATCAAATTAAAAATGGTATTGTGGTAAGAAACAAATCATAATAATCTAACCTAACCATCTAACCGTAAACCATTCATTTGTCACTTTTATGGATAGCAATGTTTATACCAACAAAATTAATGGTTTATGGGACCATGCAAACACATAGGCCTACTAAACTTATTCCCTTACATACAAAAAAGAAAAAATATCTCTTTAATTTGTATTTGGCAGCTTTTAGGCTATGTAATACATTTTGAGAGCTGATTGAGGCTGTAACTTCTCACAATGCAGGCAAGATTTAAACACCTACAAAATAAACACAGTTAGGCCTATCTAAATTATTTTGTGTTGTTCTTTGATAATTTTGTACGCAGCATTAGTCAAAATTTTTACTTGTTTTTGGTACACTTCAGTAACTTGTTTTAAATTTAGGCCTATGTGTTTTATTGTCAAAAGGTAATTTAATTTATCGTAGAACTACTGTAGGTAAACTAAATTAGTCCAGTAAATCACGTGTTTAAATCAGATAGGCCTAAGCATTTAATTTGATTGTAGTATCAATTAAATACTACAATCAAATCCTCCAATAGACTCCAATAGATAGCTTTACCTCTTCCTTACTAAAGCAATTTCGTACCAACTTAACAAATTAAATTATTTTAAGATAAAACTTCCTTTTCCGAGAATACCTATACTAATGAATAATGATTTTATGTCCCGTACCCGTCTGAACCCTTGAATTAGGCCTATTTTAAGTTCTGTTTTTGTTTTTGCCTTGTACCATTTGAAGTTACAAGACATGCTCTGCAGAAACATTGAAATGCGAGGAAAAATTAATTGGAGAATATGAAGTTCATCACTTGGTAACTCTGGAACACATTTTGCGTACTTCAGCGAGTTTAAACCAACCTCGCAAGCAGTTCGTGTATTTGTTCGGTAAAGCGAAAATCCGGTCAAGTCAAAATAGTTTGTGTCGTGACCGTAATTTGTGCATGTGTAAAATTAGTCCTAATTATTAATCAGTCCTCTGAAAGGGATTATTTCCTGAGCAAGAAATAACAGCAAAGTTCCCAAAACAATCTCTTTTGCTCTTAATATTATTTATTAGTTTAGTAATTTTGTATAATTGTTTTAGTTAATTTTATAGAAATGCAAAATAACCTTTGTTTATTGTAAGTAGGCCTATGTATTTGAAACAATTTGTTTCAATTAAACTGTAGGCCCTATGAAACTTTGTTTATAAAGCCTGCAGCTAGCAATTTTTTACTTTCAAAGTGGGAAACATAATATTGGCCTACTAATAGTATTACGTTAATTAATAACCATATGGTAGTATTTGTAAAGCTTCAAATTAAAATGTTCATTGCAATTTATGTTTTTTTTTTCAATTAAACTAGAACTTTCTTAATTAATTGTTTTAAATGTGAGTTTAATTTTTTCTCGGACTACTAATTAGGGGCCTTTAATAAAATATATTAAAATAAAAACAAAACCTAGGTTCTCTCCGGCTATATTTGTAAGGCGGGGGGTGTTATGTATGAGTTTGGGTGGTAGCCTACGCCAAAAAATTAAAAAGCCTCAGGTGGTACGCAGGCACCAAAAGGTTGGGAAACACTGTACTAAGTGAATATTCTTTGTAGTGGGAAATAAAATTCTGTCTTTCGACCGCACATTTATTTTGTACGGGGTATAAATCAGGTATTAACGTCAGGGTATAACATAATAGGCCTACGGTAACATTTATTAATTTTTGTACTATAGACTCGCAATAAAATCAAAATGTTATCTAACCAGGGATAATAGCAACAAGGTTGGATAACAAACTTTTCCCATTGAAACTGTGTTAAGGCCAGTCGACATGTAGATTACTTTTGTTTCAGAAGAGAGTCAGGAATGTACACTGCAGGAAGACCTAGACAAGGAAGAAGAATTGATGGAATCATCATTGGGCGTAGCTAAACACTCTCCAACCTATTAATACTAGACGTGTAATATACCACAAGATAGGCTTATCAAAGTGGTAAGTAGATCTATATAGCTTAATATTATTTTAGACCTCATTCTTTATTGCTTTATATTTTCATCATGTCATATGATAAAGATACAGTAAAAACCTCTTATATCCGACCTTCCGATAACTATCTCCTCCCGATATCCGACCTAGTGTCTTACCGTCTATCTGTGATTCCCACTCTCCTGTCGTTGCTGAGCCTGTCGAAATGTGAAATACTTATTCTACACACGACTTATGATTTTATACACATATCTATAAATATTGTGATTTTCAACCAGTTCCGTCGTAGTCAGAAATGGTAGAGGTTTTACTGTGATGGCTCGCAGACCCTTAAGACAGAGTGGTTAAGACTAAAATAGTACTTCAAAAGGTTTTTTTTTTTTTTTTTTTTTTTTGGTCATGACTGATTTAGGTACTTTTTTTGGTTAGATTTATAATTTCTTAATTTTTAACTACCAACTTTTATAACTTTTAAGCTACCAAGAAGCTTATAAATTGATCAGGGAAACAGCAAAAAATGTCCCCATGTTTTGAAAAAAACCAAGGTCCAATTTTTTTTATGAAACTTAAATAAAAATCAGGTATTTGATTTTACTGTAGTACTTATTTTTTTACACTATTTTTTTTTTACATATTTATTTCACTGTTCAAAAGGTATTTTTGTCACTATATAAATCAGGTGTTATACCCCGTTCAAAATTAATGTGCGGTCGGAAGACAAAATTTTATTTCCCACCATAAGGGAAATCCCCTTAATATCGTTCTTAATTCCCCTATTTTCTTCAAAATCATATGTTATTTTAATTTCGCCCTTGAAATTCAGAGTAGAAAATAGCGCTGATGAATATGTTACTTCACCTCTTCGCCGTTGCAAGCGCTTCTTTTTACATCTCAAACGTCAAAACAAGAATATTTGTTTACGAAAAATCAAAACATTGGCTTAAAGTGACATGGAGATATTAAACAGCTGTACACATTTTTAGTGATTGCGATTGGTTGGATTGTTAGCAGTGGGAGGAACGGGAGAAATGGGGGAATTGAAATCTGCATTTCGACCGCACATTTATTTTGAACGGGGTATAATAACACTAGGTATACAATGCAGTTGTCTGCTTGCAATATTGAGCGGAGCGACTATTTTTTTATCAATAATTTTGAGAAATGTATCGACGAATCGATTTTCCCTTGGATAATATGAATTTTCTAGATTACCTTTTACTTATAGGATTTTAAAACAGCATAATTCACTTTGATAAAACTTAAACTACTTTATAAACTTATTTTTGGCATGAGATGTATATATAATACAATAATTCATGATTGAATAAGGTAATGTAGACGAGCAAGTTCTTGAGGCTTTGTTGTCCAACCTGCATTGTTGTTGATCGCCCTAAGAAGGCGATCTGGGGAAAATCCTGGTTCAAGTATTAGTCCTTCAATTGACCGAACCCGTGACACTGCTACATAAGTAACCAATATTATCTGCAGCTTTATCAACGGTAATTCCCTGAACCTTATGGACAGTTATGTCGTAGGCAACTTGGAGAGGAAACTGCTTCATTGTGCATGATACATTAGGTTTGCGGTATCCATGTGGTAAGATTGGGAGTGAGCCATTGAATGTTGGTTTTTTGTATCCATCGAAATATACCAAAATGCAGAATGGGAAAATCCAGATAACTTTTATGCCTATATATATATTAAAACTTTTAATTGTAGCAACGTTGATGAAAATCGTGTTTTCAGTAATTCGTCATCAAATAGGGTTAGTTGCCCTAGTGCCAAACGCTCTAAAGTTTACCTGAAACTGCGCTGATCCTCTCCAATTTGACACATTACCTGCTTCAACTCAAACTTTATTAAATTGTTCGAAAAGAAATCTTCCTTCAACACATTTCTAACATTTCTTGCGTCGGCTGCAGCTATAGTAATAAGAGATCCGGAAATTGTGGTAACTGGTTAAAATCACCAAAGGGTAGACAATATAAACTTCAAAAGGTAACTCTTGACGATTAGGACATGCCTCTCACAGGCGTTTATCGATCTTGGAGATCATTCAAGTTCCAACCATTGAAATCTCATCGCAAATAATATCTTTAATTTTACGAAAATCTTCCTGCAACTGGCGCTCGGCCTCGGTTGTTAGATCGGGAACGATACCACCATGAGTTTGATTTATGCGTAGTGCTTTGTGTATTGTTTGTCCTTTGATGTTATTAGCAGCAACGCCTTCGGCGCCATCAAATGAACACTCGATCTACCATGAACAGATTCAATCATATTTACCATTTTTGTGTGTGATAAAGGTCTTCCCGCGGTTCCAGCTGTTCCTTGCGCAAGTGTAAGCCTTTCGCTCACGTCATTCGCTAGTTGTCGCGCTAGGTGGTCCAGTATTTGTTGTTGATCCTCGTTCGGGAATAACGGATTAGTATAAGTGTTTGTAATACTAATGTAAGTTTCTCTCTGGTTTTTTATGAAGTCTAAATTGTCTTCTAGTCCAGGGTATTTGATGAATGTGCCTAACCAGTCGTATTCGCGATCTATACCACGATAACCTAGCATCACGTCTTGAGGTGCTTGGTTGGGAAGTGTTCTTGCCAACTCCTACCCGTCATGGGGATCTTCTTCTGGTGGTAAAACATGCTCATTTTCGACTTCTTGGCTATCAGGTGGTTCCCAAAGTTGAATGTTCCTTGAAGTGAAAGACCCTTTCCATGTTGCGTGCATCGGTGTTTAAAGTTTCATAGTTTCGCCAAGCAATGTGCATCGGTAATTTTTGCTTGTAGTAGATCTCGTCACTTTCTTCATTCACTCCCGGTTTAACTATTGGACGGAGCTGACGGACCCATGGTATTCTATGGCCTTCTAGCCTACCACGAACAATCTTATGCATCGTGGCAAACTCGCATAATACCATTTGTTCTTGCGTTGCTGACCTCCTAGCATAGTGATCCATTATAGAACTTGAAATAAAGTCGTCCGTATCTGTATTCGCCACGGCAACGTATTCATCCGTTGAAATGTAGAGTTTGAAACAAACCAATAAAATAAACAAAACAACAATTTCACAGAAAACTACTGTATTTACAAACAGCTGATAGTAACAGTCTGCACTTAAATTTGATCCTTAAAACAGGTGTATAATCAACACACAGTAAACAAACCAAATAAAATATTTCTCCTATAAAAATAACATGGTAACTTTAAAGGGCCGTAGGGCAGAACCCTTAAGTCCGATTTGGACCATTTCAGATTTATACCTTCCCATAGATGGTTACTATGACCGAGCAAAATTTCGTGAGGATCACTCCAGCCGTTCAGGAGGAGTACTTGTAAATAAAAAGCCAGAGTGTAGTATAGGAGCTTCGCTCGCTCCGTTCAATAATAGGCCAAACATTTATTAATTTAGGTACTGATAAGACTCACAATTAAATTAAATTGATTTCATTGCAGGTACTTATTACTTATTAAAGTATTATTGTAACAGACATGAGAATAAACCCCATTTGGCTAATTCTAAAACTTTCTGATCATTGATTGGTTTGGTTGCAGATATCTGATCCCAAGAACTCGGAAAAATTGAGACTCAACTGCAAGCCAACTCAAGAAAGAGAAGCTAAATAAAGTGAAACAAACTTTGAATGCAGACTTTTTAGTTGAGTTACAATAGGACTGATTAAATACGAATAGCCTACTTTTGGTAATAGGATTGTTGTGAATAAAATATAAAAAATGTTTATTACAATTTTTTTACAGAACCAAATCTTTGTATTCATTTTTTTAAACCTGCTGTTTTTCTCTATAAAGGTACTCGCTTATTTTTTTAAATTTTATTATTTGCTATCCTTTGGAGGGTAAAACAGTAGCTTTGTTATTATAGATATTGTATGTGAATATAGGTGAACTCAGTTTAGATTTTAATAACTCATAACATTTATTGATCATTATTTAATTCAAGTTGTGTTGTCTAACATTAAAAAATATGATAGTCATACACTCATATTGAAATATAGTGTTGTACAGTACTTGGGGTTACACATTTAAGTGTGGATTCTTACTTTTTGATAATTTTTAAAAATCATCTGTGGTATTTGGGCATATATTTTGTATTAACATTAACCTCTGTTTTGGATTTTTATTGATATTTTATTTAGCTTGTTATCAAATTCTAGTCATCCAGATAACACTCAACATTTCGGCCCGATATTCTGCAGACCTACCCCAGTCCTACCTCACTAGACCTACCCCTATCCCAGATTTAGTCACTTCCAAAATTTCCAAAACTAGGCCAGACCTGGACCTGAAAGTTTACCACATCTGGTCCAGATCTGGGCAATCCCAAAATTTGCCAGAACTGGGCCAGAAAATGACCAAATCTGGGCCGGCCCAGATCTGGGTCAGAACTGGTCCAGATCTGTGCACTTCCAAAATTGGCCAGAACTGGGCCAGATCTGGATCAGTTCTGGGCCAGACCAGTCCATCCCAGATCTGGGCCAGAACTGGTCCAGATCTGGGCACTTCCAAAATTGGCCAGAACTGGGCCAGATCTGGACCAGTTCTGGGCCAGACCAGTCCATCTCAGATCTGGGCAGATCTGGGCCAGAACTGGTCCAGATCTGGGCACTTCCAAAATTGGCCAGAACTGGACCAGTTCTGAACCAGAAAATTTGTACCCCAGATCTGGTCCAGAACTGGCCCAGTTCTGGCCAATTTTGGAAGTGCCGCCCAGATCTGGCCCAGAACCATATTTTTTCACTAGGGATGTTTGCGTTTGTAATGTCGAATGAAAATGTCTAATTATTGTTGATCATCACTTTTTTTATTGGTATGTTATATTCATAATGCATTTTGATATATTTGTCTTGTGGTGGTGGTAGTACTGTATAGCACTAATATTAATTAATACACATTATAGTCGGGGGCAATAGAACAGGCGGGTGAAGGTCAAGCTAATTAACATGTAGTTAACTGAGAAAAAATCAGCTGGCTTATTGGAAGATTTGACCTTGACACGCCTGTTCTATTGCCCCTGACTATAGTAACTATTTATATTGTTTGCATGAACTGTTACCTTATTTAGCATCAATTAACTTGTGTATTCTTGTATTGTTATTGCATTTTTTAACGACACACTGTATTATGCTACCACTGTAAATGGATTTTTCCGTGAATAAATAAAGAGGTGATGGGTTCAATTCCCGGAGTGGCCAACTAAATTTGATGGGTTTGGACTGCTTTCCCAAAAAGCGTTTATCTGTAAAAAATCAAAACTTCGATATTTGACTCTACCGTTATTATCAGTGTGGAAATTTAGATATTGCGATAATAATTACTATTATATCGATGATATAATTGATTTTTTTACTCTATGGAACATAGAGAATAAAATTCTTTTAGATAGATTTTAAATTTCTCTTAGGCGAATTTTTGACCCCCAAAAGGCTTTTTTATTACTGATTTGATTTCAATGAAATTCTCAAGTTAGATTTTATGTATTTTAAACTAGGTAATAAACTAATCGGGCGATTAATTTCAAGTATTAAAAAAGCTTATTTTCCGGAATGTTTGACAGAACTTTAGTTGTTTAGGATACATGATTTCACTAATGTAGTTGCTATGATCAGTTTATTTTCCCCTATCGCAGCTGAAGCTGAGTTGTCGCTGTGTATGCTGCAAACAATATAACCTCATCCTCTTCAGATTTGTTTACATCTGCTCGCCGTTAAGATACGTTTTTAAATAAAATTTAATTGATATTTTGACAGACCTATTTATTTGTTAAATTAAGTAGATCAACACCGATGTATACTTGCCGAAGTTTTAAATTATGCCAAAAGATAGGCATGTTGTGGAATGAATTGCTGTCGAACGGAATTATGCGATTAACTAATTTATGTGATACATCTAATATTTGGAAAAAAATTTAAATGGAACAAGTAACTTAATAATTAGAAAGTGTTGTGCCATTGTATCCTATGTCTCAGGTAACAAAATATACGTTATGTGTTAAGTAAGCTTATAAATTCTTCATACTTGGTTTTTTATTCATTTGCAATCATGTGTTAATTGAATTTTTACAATCAATTTTATTTTTTATAATGAATTTTAACTAGTTACTTGTATTGATTTTGTTTTTTCTCTATAATCTACTTTTAATGGTAGGCCTATAAGCTTATTTGTTTTGTACCAAATGATGTTATCTAACGTATGGAATAATAAGCTTCTTGATTCCTGATTTGAGGTCTTAGTCAAAATCATTGTTTGTATGCATTTATTTATAGGCCTAGGATGTATTTACAAATTATCCATGTGTTTGAAATAAAATTACTTCTGGTCAATCTCGGTTACCGGTATGTTGGAATTTCTTATTACCTGTACATATACTAAGCCTACTTTAATTATTCCAGAAATTAGTCCAGGTACTATTCAATGACAAATTGTGCCGACTACTATGAATAAGGTTTTATCCCTCTAAAAATGGGATGTTGGTATTTTATACTATTATTCTCTAAGTTACTTCTTTTGTCCAAGATTATTGAGTGCAGTTTCATACGGGTACAATACTATCGAATGCAAATATTGATCGATCCGATTGACATATCCATCACTAACTATCGATTCAATCTAGACCTAAATAACTAAGACAATCACTGTAACTAACTACGGTACCCCTGTTTTGTTTGGCTTTTTATATTAATATTTACATAAAAAATATAACCTAACATAGGCTCTATATAATTATTGCAACAAAATCAAAATACTAATAGTGATAATAACAATTCAGGCCTAATTTTTTCTAAATAACATTTAAGAAAAACAGTTTCTAATGTAGGCTATCATACTTATGTGTGGTCTACTCTCAAATTTTAACTTTCCTGGCCAGATAGGTTGGTACTTCATATTCATGGAGATTAGTTTATGTTCCTTTGGATCAGAATGCCGGTACAAAGTACCATATTGATCTGATCGTTCGATATTTTCATTTGATAGTATTGTATTTAGCCCAGTTAAGAAACTGCACCGCCAAATATGAATCAAAAAGTAACTTTTCCAATTGTACTAAGGAAATAATAATAATAATAAATTTTATTTCGCTGACAAATTTATACTGTATGGGAATTTACAAAAAGTCTTTCTATCTGTTTCACAATTTAAAACTCACAATTCCAGATTTTTCAACAAGATAATTCATTATTAATTCATTCATTTAATACTCTAAACTTTTTCAAGTCTTTCAGTTATGTTTAATTGCTTTTTAGCGAATTTCCCATACCCAAGTAGCAAAACAATATTGTCTCAATATTGTCAACAATATTTTTTCAACATTGATAAATATTTGGTCAATATTGAATAATATTTTAACAATATTGTTACAATGTTTTCACGCAACAAAATACATTGTCTAAACAATATTGTGGCAATATTGTTCAACATTGTAACAATATTGTCTGACAATATTGTTCAACATTGTAACAATATTATCTGACAATATTGAGAAAATATTAGCAAAAGGAAAATAAAATATTGCTCAAAACCCCAATAGCAAAACAAATTAAAAAATATATATATTTTTTAATAGTTTGAACATACTTTCAGTTTTTTAGATATTTTTTTTTAGATAGTTGACAAATAAAAACGTTTTAAAGCATCAAAAACAGATCCGCCACAGGCAGGATTTGAACCCGGGACCTTCAGACTACGGTGCCGCGCCCTTACCAACTACGCCACGCCGCTTCTTACTGAGTGAGGATTTGTTACACTCTTAGGCCAGTTGATTCTCAAGTTCTCTTGTGTATGCATTTCCCGTGAAGGCCTAAATTTATGTCGTCGCAAATACGTTAGGCCTTAACTAGGGTTTCCTTACATAAGAATTAGAAATATTTCATGTCATAAACAAAACATGTTTGTATCATGAGGAAATATTTAACAAATTATATTTAATATATTACAATCAAATAAAAATTATATCTAACAAAGTTACTAAACCATTACTGTATTTGATTGTTTCAAACTAAAGAAAACATCACATAACCAACAAAACACGAAAATTATACAACAATAACACTTGCCATAGCAACGAACCAGGTGACAAAATGTCATACGGCATTATTTGGTTATATTTCAAACCGAAAAAAACATCTCATAACCAACAAAACCTAAACATATACGACATGTGGTGAAATTTTCGTGGAGATAACTTAAAGTCTAGCCTTAAGGCATTTTTTGTGTTAGTATTTTTACATTTTTTTGTCGGCCCTAAAAGGGTTAACAAACAATATTTTCCAAAAATTATAAATCAATATTTTTAAAATATTGTTTCTATATTTTGACAACAATATTGTAAAAAAATATAAATCAATATTTAAACAATATTGTTTCAATATTTTGACAATAATGTTTTACAACATCGTCTCAACATTAATCAATATTTTGACAATAATGTTTTACAACATTGTCTCAACATTAATCAATATTAAAACAATATTTTTTTAATGTTTTCTGATTAATTTCTTAACAATGTTGTCGGCAATATTAAACAATATTGTTTTAATATTGTTACAATATTGTTTTGCTACTTGGGTAGGGAATAAGCTATTACCGTAGGTCTCATGGTAAGACCTAAGCTTGCGACAATGTTACTTTTTCGTTTTTAGGTGCCCAGAGACCAAAAATAATAACTTAGTCATTCAAAATTTTATATTATATATTTTATTATAATTTTATATTATATATATATGTATGTGTCCCTAGAGACACGATAACTCTCGTAAAAATGGTCCGAACGAGACCAAATTCGGTAGAGATGTGTAATGCTACGTTTATTTGGATGAGTTCGTAAACCAGACATATCGACCTACCGGAAGGGGTAGTTTTGGGGGGTTTTGTACCCCAAAAATGGTTTTTTTGCATTTTTCATACCGGTATGTAAATTTTTAAAATTTTAAATTTTTATTTTAACCATTGGATTCAGCTCAAAAAACACACAATTTAGTATTTTGAAGCTTTGCTCTATCTCCATTGGTTACCGAGATATTAAAAAATCTAAAGACAGTACATTGTATTTTGAAGCTCCAATCTTAATCTTAGGAGAATAAGGATGTGTTAATGTTTCACTTATTAACCAATATTTTTGGATGAAACTTGGTATTTAGCATCATTTAGTTGAGATTCATCCATTTATGGGAAAAAATCTTGGTTTTTATGCTTATCATGGCAGCAAACCTGCATAGGCCGACTATTTTCCCATGTTAATCATATGGAGAATAGGCAAAATTCTTTAGCAATTGACAGATATTGATGAAACTTAGTAAATGACTTCATTGAATTTTTTATTATATGGAACATAGAGTATAAAATTCTTTACGATCGACTTTAAATTTCTCTTAGGCGAATTTTAGACCCCCAAAAGGCTTTTTTATTACTAACCCAGTCAGCACACATACGTAAAATATACATAAAATGTATGTTTAGTCTAGATCTAGGATACGTATATCAAACATACTGGTAACATAAAATGTACGTATAATGTACGCTCAAATGTCCCACTTTCTTACATATAGTTTATGTTAATGTATATACATAAATTATACGTATGTAGTAAACATATCATTAACATACACTATCAATATTACATATAGTATATGTAAAGAATATCTATAATACGTATATTAGATATATAGTTTATGTATATCCCAAACATACAATATACGTACACTCTATATACGTAAAATATATATATATAATAGATCTCCAACGTATGTAAGATACGTAATTTATACATATGCCCCTTCAATTGTTCATAACCATATGTACATTGCACATATAGTATTCATGTATGACAAATAAACAAAAACTTTTATAGGCTGTAATTTATACAAACTGTGGCCTTACCTGGTTTCAAGTTAAAACTGTAGGCAAGGCAATACTTTACAAAAAATAATTTTTTTACATCCACATAAAAAAACTCAAAATTAATAGGCTAAGTGATACAATCTTTTATAACATTTATTATATCAAATAACTCATTTAAATATTGGGAATCTGTTTTAACAATCTTATGACAAACTTAGGAACTTTATTGTGTTGACAGTTTCTTAGTTCTATAGAAGATGGCAGCAAAATTATAAACTATTTGATTGAATGCTGTTTAAAATCAGCAATTATGTCAATATATTACACCATGACTTATTTAGGCCTAATAGGCCAAGTCAGTATTTTTTGGGTACATGTATGCATTTTTTAAAACATGATACTGAACCATAATGATTTTTTATTGTACAGAAAAATGTTGTTAACAACAATTTATTTGAAATTCCAAGACGGTTTTTTCCCGCACGGCTAAAAACATGATGTGTGAAAGGAGCGTTAGTGTTAACTGATGACACTACAAAAATTCAAGATGTTTTAACTAATAATTATTGTTGTTCAATTATATACGAAACATATCTAGCAGTTTGCGATAGTTTACTTATAAATTTTATGAAAAGTTGTATCATAAAACTCTTAGAAAGCAATTTATTTGTTATTTGATTTAAATCACTATGTACAATGTAGACTATGTAAGTGGGCAAATAAACAAAATACACATTTAAAAGTTTTAACATAAAAAGTTTATTAAGAATAAACAGGGTGTCTTAAATTATTGTAAAGAATTAACAGTATGTTCAATTAAATCATATGCAAAACAACAAAATTCATTCTGTAGTTAGATCTAAAAATAGTGAGTCAAGGCGTCCCTCAGGGATCGGTTTTTGGTCTTATCTATTTATTTGTTACATAAACAATATTGCACAGTCATTATAAAAAATAACACAAAAAAACCTAGTTCTGTAACATGCGGATGATTTAAACCTAGAGTATCAGGAAACACAGTCGAGGGTGTAAAAAATAAATTTAAAATTATAGTTTAGAGCTGTTTATTAGACAAACTTGTACTCGTTCAAAGAATTTTATGAAGGATAGGGATTATTTAAGTTATTGTTCTATGTCAAGTTCATTGACGCTATTATTCATGTATCATTTAAGTGCATAAAGAAAATAAAGAATATATTGTATATCGCAGAATAATTACCGAGAACAATCTATCTCGGAATAGTTGTCACAAACTATCAATCCCCGAAGAATTTGGGGAACTATCGCAAAAAAATATCCCGGAACAAACTATCACGGAAGATTTGCAAAGATATTTTTTTTTTTTTGAAAGAGGTTGGCGGACCTCTTTTTGCCTTACTTTGCCCCGTCCACATAGACTATTGATCTGTGCGTGGATCGTATTAGACAAAGTAAGGGGGTGAGCCGATACAGTACAAGGTGAAAGGTACTGATAAAAGTCACTGGCAGAACGCGGATTCGAACCCACGACATCGCTGCCATGGTCCCGAAGTCCGGCGCGCTAACCACTACGCCACCGACTCACCCAATTGGTATCGTAAATATTGGTATCGTCAAGGAAGAATTGCCGTAACAATTAAACGCAGACGGCTTGGCACAAATTGCCTATCACGGATGAATTTATGCGAACAATTCATCACAGAAGAATTGCCATTAACGATGTTGTGAAGGAATAGTCGAGAACAATCTTAGCGTGGAATAATTTACGCGAACGATCTTTCACAGAATTATAATAATTGGTTCCGGCAACCGAATTTTGACCAGGCCCTAGTTTGTACAATTAAAATTAAGAATTCCAAAATTATCAACGAAATTCCCGTATAGTTCCGGTCCTTATCCCGCTTTAGAACATTCCCAAATTTACCGATTTCCCCGATCCGTGGACACCCTGATTAAGTTTACTAAGAATAAAGTTCTTCAACTTTATTATACAGTGGGCCTAGGGTCTTTCACTTTCTTCCCGCTGATGCGAGTCTTCGCTTGGCGAAACCATTCCCTCATTCGGAATTCGAATGCCTTCATCGTAAATTCCGCCTTGTGGTGTCCACTGCTAAGAACACCTGAAACATATACATTGAACTATAATATTCAAGTCCTCAAAACAATTTAAATAGACTTTTAGAGGAAAAGTTAGACGTGATAACTAGAACAGTCACTTTTCAAAAACAAATTGCCACCATTTTCAAACAGAAATGAATTATGCCTGAATAATTTATAATAGACCTTCTGTTGGCTTAGTTGATTTTACAAATTGCAGCTTTATTTAGTAAAATATTTGCACTAGCTTTATTTTACGATTCCTTGATTAGCAAATATGCATTAGTTACCCAAAGGATTGGATTTACAAAACATAAAACTTTAACAGTTTCTAAATATATAAATTTACAAACTTTTAAATACTGTTAAATGAATGATAGAGGTTAACTAAAAAAACAAAAGATCTTCAAGTAAAATTCCCAATGATGGTCCTACGGGGTTGAATGTGAGCTTATTAATTTATATTTGAAAGCTATAATGTTAGATGATAATTTGTTTTAATGTTATTGTTTTATTTGTTCTTTTGTTGCTATTCAGTGTAATTATAAACTAATAATCAACTTTTGTAATACAAACCGGTCACCCCAGAATTTTCTCTCTCCTCCTAGAGCTGGCCCTAAAGTTGCTTGACGTAAAATATTAATTAAATAGTGGATTAACTGTTTTAAAAGAAAATTCACTTACGTCCAATAGTCTTATTCAAAGTTAAATTGTTGAGAGCCAGTTTCCCCTTCCATCCTTCCCAGCTATAATGAGTAGCCGCCTCATTTGTGAATAGCCTGACGCAAATTCTCCGCACAGACTCGTATAGTGATACACCGCCAATTTGTTTTAACAGTTCAACCTGAAACACAAATACCGTTCAATACCGGTATTTAATTGTAAGAAAAGAGACATTTGTAAAAATATAAAACCACTTAGGATAATAATCAATTCAGCAAAACCTTTATATTGAAAGACTAGAAGAGGAGCAAGCAAATTCTTGATAAAAATTTTTTATCTTGCTAACTTTTAAACTATCAAAGAAACAATAATTATAATACTATATATATTACATGTGTCAATGGTATTTTACTGCAATGTTATTGACCAATTGTCACATTGATAAAAAAGTTGCTTTTAAAAAGTGAACGAGTTGGTTAAAGAGTCAATTGTCAGAAATTATTATTTTATTTAAAAAGCATCTCTCTTAATTATTTGACATAGCAACACCAACATTTTCTAATAACCTTTTGTGTTTAATTAAATTTATTAATTTTTATAAGTTTATTCAATTGCATCAGACATTACTTTTATGTGCACAGAAACTCAGCAGACGCACAGGTAGCACTGGCTATGTCTACTGATTTCAATGTTTTTTTTTTTTTTTGTTAATTAATTAATGACAATCTATTTGTTTTATTTATTTATGTATTGTTTATATATAGGCCTAATATTCTAAAGGATTTTTTCTTACGTTTATATGTAGCCAAACAAAACAAAAAATTGAATAAACTTATTCATTCATAATGAATGGGATACCAGTAACATATCAGCTACCCAAACAAAACCAATAGAAAAGTTTAACAATTTAGAACCATTGTTAACTATTAGAACCTAAAATAAGCCCTTTAATGTGTTTCACCTCATCAATTTTTGTTCATATTGTTACTTGAAGTTGAGCCCATCACAGCTCAGATTAAAAATAACCAACAAAAAGCCAAAAACAATAATCAATTTTCCATTAGAATAAAACACAATTGAAATGAATCTTTGGTAATCACGTGAATGTAATCAAATTGTTAATACAAATTTACAAAAACTTTTATACTTTCTTACAAGAAGTTTTTGAATGTCCTCGTCTTCCAACGAAGAGTCCAACTCCTGAAGGTCCTCTACATGTTGTATAGGAAACCTCTTTTCGAAACCCAAATACTCCTTGCTTAGAGCATCTAATTTAGGGGTATTTTGGCTTGATGCAGATTTTAATATGGTATGTTGCATTTCCAAAATTTCTTTTATGTCGTAACTCATCCTTTGGATGGCTCACTCCAACCTGTATATTCGGCCTAAAAAAAATAAACAAATTATATAGACATATATCATGTAAACATCAAATAATGGGTACCAAATATAAGTTGACGTTACAAACTCTACTTTATATTAAGGATAGGTATTTATGTTAATAAAAATAAAAATAACCAAAATGATAGAAAGTGATGTAGCATAATTTTGAAACAGATAAATGATTGTGTACTAAAGCCATTGTAATAATAAAAAATTTTTTTAAATAGAAAAAATTTTCCTCGATCCATCTTTTACTTTTTTCTATTTTTTCTCCTTTTTTGGAAAATTTATTTAGTTTTCACGACATTCATCCAAATCGATCAATTAAAACCCAATTGCCCCCCCCCCCAAAAAAAAACCAAAATCCCCCCAAAAATTACAAAAATAACCAAATTTAAAAAAAATATAAAAAAATAACCAAGAGCAAAAAAATAACAAAAACATTAAAAAATAACATGTTACAAGTCCTGGGCTACCTGACCGGCGGAATTACGGACGGGCCCTTTTTCTGCTCCATTGGTCTTGTAAAATACTTTTCAAACTAAATTCTTTTAAATTTGTTATTTTTCTTGAACAATATTAAGAAAATGATATAAAATAGAGAACTGAAGTAAATAAAGTAGAAGAAGAAAGTAGAAGTTAGAAGAAAGTATAAAAACCAAGAAGTTAACGCACTTTGTGTTTATTTTATTTCATAGTCAAGAATTGTATTTAATTATTCTTTGTTTGTTAGCCTACAGTTTTGTTTGTATGATTGAGTAGAATAGTTTTGTAGGACCTATTATTTTTATTTATTTTTTGTAATATTTTTATAATATTGTCAATCAATAAGAAGATTTAATTTCAACAGAGGAAGTCTATTAGATAAAAAATGAAATGAAAAGAGGGTCAGGCCTAATACGATCAGGCTACGAGTGATCAGGTAGCCGTCCCTCCAGCCGCCCTCGTTGCTTGCTAAAAGTATAGTGAGCTAATGTTATTTTCATTGTATCTAAATTTTTGAAGGCCTACAAGAATTTTAAATCAGAGTCATTTTCAAAGAGTTATAAATTAAATAAGAAAAATCTGCTTACCTTTCAAACATTGTGACATTTGATTGGTGGGCTCTGGAGTTCATCTCTGCGAAGAAGGCCAGCAATATTTCGATTTTTATGCCGTTTACTATGGTGTGTGAGTGGTTTGTATGGATTTCTTTTAGGCATATTTTAATCTAAAAAAAAGGAAGGGATTAGTGATTAGCCAACTGTTAAAAGTTAATGGTCAAAGTGTTTATGAAATAATACTGAGAACACATCTTCATTAGAGCAAAAGCGGAAGTCAACTGACTACAGCCCACAATATACAAATGCATTGTGAATCACATTATAACTTGTCGCTGCACTAAGCAACTTCTGTGGTAGATCACTAAACTAATCGGAGACCGAACAGGGGGGAGTGTATTTATTTAAAATAAGTTTTTTTTTACATAAAGATTCGATTACCAAGTGAATGATATGTTTAGGCCTCTACAAAAGCCTACTGGCTTTCACTGCGACGGAAACGAGAGTGTTGTTCAAGGAGTAGGCATAACAGTAGTTATTAAATTACCTATGCTATGTTAATTACTCCCAATTTTGAGCACAATTGTCTTTAAAATAGCCTCTCAAAAGCCTTCACTTTGGAGCAAGGGGTATTGTAATAGAGAGTGTAGGACAATGTGTAAATCACATTTTATGCTAAACAGGACAATGCACATATTAGGCCTAGGAGAGCTTATAAGATAAGGCATAAAACACGTTTTACATAGGTGAGCGTTGCCTATTTCCCGATGTAACAAAAAAATTCGTTTTAAAACCCTGATTGCTGCATAGAGCCTAAATACATATAATAACAAGCAACCAAAAGACTCTAAGGGTATATAGTATGATAAGCGTCCAGTGATTCTTTTAAACAACACTAATGTCTAATTGAATAACTACCGTGTTAAACTATCCAGCAAGAGTAGTATCAATCGGTATTAACCCTAGAACACTATACATTCATAATTTTTATGAAAACCAACTAAAAAACTCCCATATCTCGGTCACCCCCTCCCAAGCGTAGCCATACGCTCGTCGCTGTTACCTCCGTTGTAACTTATGTCGCGTCGACCTCCTTGGCATGCTCACTGTACCTTCCTAACCTTGCCTCTCAAGGCCATTTGGTATCAGTTTTTGCAGCCAAATAGTGCAGATCTATGGTGCACTCAAGCTACACGTGGTCAAACTGACAAGAGTTTAGTGACTAACTTACCGGTACGCAACTTATACTTTCTATTCACCTTTCTGTGAATGTAAAATAACCCTATAGCTGTTTAGAGGTAAAAACCTAGATATCTTACACAGGTAAAAACAGCTTTGTTGCTTTTGTTAAAAAAAGGTAGCCTAGGCCTAGATGATAACTTTAAACTTATTTAATGGAACATTTAACTTAACTTGGTCTGCCGTGTTCATTGCATGGTGAATCATCATAGTCATTTTAGATACCGTAGGCTAGGTGTTATCAATCATTTGTTTTATTTGGGATTCAATGGATTATTTTAATAAAGATTAGAAAGGTTTAATCATCACATTTATATCAATTCGAAAAGTTAAGCGAAGCCCTGTGACGATTAATAAGTGTTTAACCCTCCAAGCGTTAATTGTCGATTTTTCGGTCCAGCTTTTTGGCTTCCGAGCGTTTGAGTCGATTTTTCGACCTTTTAAAAAAGTGACGTAATTTTATAGTGCATGACAGAAACGGACCCGTGAACGCTACCGCTGTTACCGGGAGATTCTAAGCTATCCAAAAACACCCATTTCAAGTGGCGGAATGTGATTGGTTGTTTGTAGGCCTAATATGCAATGAAACATCTGGTAAAAAAACACCAACAAAACCAACCACCTGTACCGGTTTCTTTTCATTTATTAATTAAATTGTTACCATCTGCTAACTTTGTAAACAACGAAATCCATATTTTACCAATCGTTTTAAGGTTGTAATAATTAAAAGGGTTACTAATACCTTTAATTTACATTATTGGAATAAATTAATATGTTTTATCGAGTTTATAATCATAAATATGAGTAGGAATTAGGGTCAAGTGGGGTAAGTGTACCCCCGGGGCAAGTGGACTCCCAGCTAATAAAAAATCGGTTTATTACTCAAAAAATTTCAAAACTTAGCCAAAGGTATTTCAAACTATGCTCTTTCAAATTATAATTACTAAAAAATTATCTGGTTATTATTACTGTGTGTTTTGAAGAGTTTAAAAACATCTTACGTTTGTACTCTAAACGCAAGTGCCGCTTGGAAAATTGAAGAAATTACTAAAAATTCAAATATTAAGGTAATTATTTTAAAATTGGTAATCTGACTCATTTTTTGAAGAGGAATTCAAAAAGAATATATTTTTTAATTACCAAAAAAGCCATTTTGGGGGAGTTAGGGGGGGGGGTACACTTACCCTGTGTTATATCGCTGTTGGGGCAAGTGTACTTTTACCAATGGGGCAAGTGTATGCCCCCCTCAATAATGGATAGATTAGCTGATGATAAGGCAAACTCTTATCTCATGTATGAAGAAAAAAGGTAAGTACATAACTTGTTTCAATACATTTTTTTAGTTTAGTATAGGAACATTTAAGGCCTAAGTAAAATAAAAATAACTTATTAAGGTTTAAAGTTACTTCACCAAGCGGACGTTTATAAGAAATTTCCTAAGGTAAACTGCCTAAATGCCGTGACCTTAAGCATCCTTCAGCCTGGTTAAGTTTCTTTTCAACCATTAAACACCTTTTTCCACAAGTAAGGTTGTATGTTGTACTATTTTTTTACTCCTCATTATTTCCCCTTCAATATACTGTTTTCAGGTGGTAAGTAGCTTCAAAATGTGATTAACTATAAAATATTTATGAGAGCAAGTCATTTTTGCACCATTTACATAATTCCGTGAGAACGAAACATAACTCCGTGATATGCCAGCCAAATTCCGTGACCATCCTGTTGTACCTATATTACGGTCAGAAACTTTTTTTAAGATGTTATTTTGGCAATATAACTACTTATTATTGCTAAATCAATACTTATACCCATATAAGAAATGTCTTTTACAGGCTGACGACAGTTTAGAGCATATGATGTCAAGACTGCATACAGTAAAAAATTTCTTCTCATAGAGGAATAAAATAAAGGAAACCCAAATAAAAAAGTTATATTATATCAAATTCGTTTCATTTTACCAGATTAATAGCCTCTTAAATTAAATCCTAGTTTATTACACAATAGATTAGAACGGCAGTTAAAGTAAGTTACATCAACATTTATTGCAAAAGGAGAGAACTTTTTTTGCTAAGTACTTACATCATTGACTATGGATTCTATAGTATCCATAGTCAATGCTTATATCTTTGGTCAAGAAATAACTACATTCTTTTAAAAGAGCATTGACATACGAAATATTTAAGGTCATTAAAATGTTAAGACAATATTTCTACTCCTACATTGCTTTAATGTGTTAAACATCTTGTTAAAAACCTTGTACAACAAACGTGTTTTCAGTAATGTTAACTCCAAAATGTTGACCACGGATTTTGGGATTTGTGTATTTTAGTGTTATAATTAACACTTTTTCAACTAAACTTGGATCAAAATGGGGAAAAAATTAGATATTTCGTTACTAAAGACCACCTCTTCAAAAGCTTTAATCTGTGACTCCAAGCACGGAATTTGAAAAATGCATTATTTGTCATTCAAATCCCGTGACCATTGATAATTGGAAATAAAAAGGTTAGATCACATTTTAAACAATTTATTTATTAAAATCCTTATCTGCAAAATGCTCTGAGTAAAAATATATTCACACAATTAAAAATAAGTGAAAAGACAAATAAATAACACCCTCAATAATCAAAGCTTAATAAATGTCTTAGTAGAATCTTTGACAAGAAACAAGTTATTTACTTGAATAAAAGTTAAAATATCAACCACGGAGTTTAGTATTTATATAAATTAGCTCTTTATCTCAAATTTCATACATTATAACTCGTTTGAAACGTAAAAAAACTATTTTAATGCATTACTGAACAGGCACATATAAAAATCAATTTCCGTTGTCGTTATCACGGGTTTTGAAAACTGAATGATTTACAGTTTAAATCCCGTGGCAGTTATTTTAAAGACATTCAGAAATGAAATCGTCTTAATGAAGCAGTTTTAAGATAGAAAAGATTATAAACAATGTTTAAATCGATGAAAACCCCCATTTATATGAAATATAAAGCGTCAATAACTTATTTGGCTCTCCCGTATCCTTAGTAAAGAAGCTAAGAAAGTAAGCACTTCTGCACCGGGCAACGTTTGACCGCCAACTGACGAAAATTTTAGCCGCCGCGTCCCGCCAAGAAACACACAGAGTAGTAAACAAAGAGTTTTTGAGTAAAAATGACGTCGTTATTTCGCCGTCGGTTTGCCGATTTCGTCAGTATTTGCACGTAAAGTGAGGAATCACGGCGTTTGGTATGTTCACAGCATTTAGGCAGTTTACCTTAACTACCGTATTTTTCAAGTTATTTTGATAGATAAAAAATCAAAATGAAGATAATTTTCTGCTCTTTAAGACCTATTAATTGTCAATTAATTGAAACAGTGTTATCTCTATGTTTTCATTTACTTTACAATTTCTTTGAAAACTGGGTTTTCCGTTTTACCGTGCGGAGGTCCACAAAAAAGTTCATAACTCCTGAACCGTTTGAGATATTTTGATAAATAAAAAACCAAAAGAAAGCTCATTTTCTTCTCTATAATCCACTTGCCCCAACATCAACATATATGCAATGCAAAGCTACATTGAGGGGGGGGGGTACACTTACCCCAGATTCATGGGCAAGTGTACCCCCCAAACATCACTTTACAAAAAAAATTCTAAAAAATACAAAATTGAGATTTTCAACAAAATAAAAATTCTACATATACAAAACATTCCAAAGAATAATCATACAAAATTTTATTTTTATATCACTTACATGTGTTTTTTAATCTGCAGTCAAAGTGGTACTATGTGATTTTGGGGGTACACTTACCCCACTTGACCCTAGTGTAGCCTAATGTTCCTAGCTTGGTTTTACATGTGTTCTTATGGGATTAGGGTAAGTAAATACCGTAGGACATATTTCGTTTTATTCAACATAGGCCTACATTTTTTTCAAATACTTCAAACCTATATAAATTATATATTTTCTTGAACTGCATAAAATTCTAAACAAAATGTACATCTTGAAATTTTAATTATGTGTACCGTATCCAAAAATATTTTGGGAGTACAAAGTTATAAACAAAATTTTTTTTTGTAATTTTTTAATTTTTAACCTATAGCCTAATTTTGGTAACAATAAGTAAGGGTAAAAATTTTTGTATTATTAGGTAGGCCCTAGTCCATTTTATCTACTTTCATATAATACATTTTATAGTGCTAGGCCATAAAATATATTTTTTACTAATTTTTATTTGAAAGGATGCAAACCTTCAACGCTCGGAGGGTTAATTAGTGCTTGATAGTACTCATTGTTTCACAGGACGCTTATTGCACTAAACCCGATTCTAACAACCAGAAGCAGTGGCCTAGGCCTATTGTCTTTTTATCTCTAAAATTACCGGTAGCCTATGTCTTAAGCTAATCCTGTTTTCTAAAGCAGGAGAATTTGTACTAACTTAGGCTGAAATTTTACAAAAGTCATCGGTAGCCTAAGAATAAGTGCCATGATTAGGTAGGCCTAGGCCCTGCCTAGGCATAAGTTAGACTAGAGGCCTATCAGCAGTTCCAACCTTTCTCAGTTTTTCAACAAGGTAAAACGGGTTACAGTATGTAGGCCTACATTAAGCATCCCTGAAATTATCTAGTACTATTAAACAATATTCATTACTCTATACAATTTCTAATATACCCAGGATACATCAAGTTCTTTAACATGGTTAGGTTAGGAATAAATGACTTTAGATCAACAAACCGCTTTCATCTGAATATTTCAAGGTATTCTTTTTTTCAGTGATAGGCCATCGATGTTACATTAGTGGGAATTATAAATTGGGCTATCTTTCCAATAAAAGAAACCGCTTGAACGGATTAGTTCAAGTTAAGTTTAGTTTGCTAGCCTATGTAGACATAGTAAGGACGTTCAAATAAAATAGGCTAATGCCAAAATAAGAACACTTACCTACTTCCACTTCCAAAAACACATACAGCATCTAATCACAAGATCAAAAACTATCAACAATTAACATTCAACAAGAAAGGATGAACACTCAACAGTCTCAACACTAGCAGAACTGATGGCGAAGCACGGCACAGCACAGTACGGCGGCATTGGTGTATAAAATGGCGGGCACGGACTCCTTCGAATTGACAACGCTTACCGAAAAAGGCTCAGAAAAAATAGTCCAGCAGAGTTTACGAATCATAAATAATTTCAAGTCTCATGTTGATTATTTTCTTATTTCTCTGTCATTAACATTATTTTTGTATTTTAACTTGATCAACTAAAACTAATAAAACACCAATAAAGCCGATGTTTAAATGTCTGTTTCTTGACCTTGGCGTAGGTGTATGACGTATTGATATCATTGCGCTCCATAGTGGCTAATGTACAAAGTTCAGAAATTGATTTACAAGTTACCAATAATTTGTTTATAAATAATTTATACATGGAGACAGTTCACTATCTTTTTATATAACATTTTAATAGAGGTTTTAAGACAGTTTTTCAAATATGTATGATATCGTATATAAAATGTATGTATATTGTACGTATTGAAATTGACGTATTGAAAAGAGATTTTAAAGCTCTAAAATTTACGTTACAAAAAACATTATCATATTGTTATTTTTGTAAGGCAATGAACATATTTTTTATATTTTACCAAAATATAGTTATTTAGTACATTTTTTTATACGTATATATTATACATCAAAAATATGTATAATTTACGTCATCACTTTGACCTAACATAAAATAGACATGTAGCTCTAAAATATACGTATATTATATGTATTGTGCTGAGTGGGAATTTGATTTCAATGAAATTCTTAGGTTAGATTTTAAGTATTTTAAACTAGGTAATAAACTATAATCAAGCAATTATTTTCAAGTATTAAAAAAGCTTATTTTCCGGAATTTTTGACAGAACTTTAGTTGTTCAGGCTACATGATTTGACTAATGTAGTTGCTATGATCAGTTTATATTCCCCCATCGCAGCTGAGTTGTCGCTGTGTTTGCTGAAAACAACATTTAACATTTTAACATAACCTTTTCTTGTTTATATCTGCTCGCCGTTATGTTACGTTTTTAAATAAAATTTAATTGATATTTTGACAGACCTATTTGTTAAATTAAATAGATCAACACTTATGTTTACTTGTTGAAGTTATAAATTACACCAAAAGATAGGCATGTTGATGTGGAATGAATTGCTGTCGTACGGAATTATGCGATTAACTAATTTATGGGTACAACAAATATCTATTTGGGAGAAAGATTTAAATTGAACAACTAATTAGAATGTGTTGTGCCATTGTAGCCTATGTTTCAGGTAACAAAATATGCATTAAGTGTTAAGTAAGCGTAATTCTACACTACAATACTTACATTACTTGTTTTTTATTAATTTGCAATCATGGATTTTAAATTGTATTGTTTTTTCGTTCACAATCTATTTACTTTTAATATTATAAGCATAATTATTATTAAGTTACTTGCTTGTTTTGAGGTCTTAGCTAAAATCATTGTTTGTATTTGTATGCTAGGCCTAGGATGTACGCCGGTTGACTTTGGACGGTTAGATGACGTTCCACTCTTCACATTTGAGGAGATGTAAAACCTCCGTTCTCTCCCTAAAGAGCAACAAGGCTCCTGATCCGGACAGGATTCCCAGCAAGGCTTTAAAGAAAGTATTTTCAATTAATGCTGACTTGTTGAGAGTGTACAACGCCTGTTTGGTAGAAAGGGTGTTTCCGGCTCCCTGGAAAACCGCCAGACTTGTACTCATCAGCAAGGGCAAAGGTGATCCCGAGCTGCCGTCGTCCCACAGGATTCTTTGCATGTTGGACACGGCTGGGAAGCTGCCCGAGAAGCTGATCCGTTCCCGCCTGACGTCTGCCGTGGAAGCTGCTGGGTACTTATGCCCCCGTCAGTACGGCTTCAGAAAGGGACGGTCAACGATTGACGCTATCACCGAAGTCCAGAGAGCTGTGAAGAGAGCCGAGAGCCACGACCATTTCTCTCGCTAAGTAGTGCTTCTTTGTTAAGCTTATGTCAAGAATGCCTTTAACTCGGCGAGGTGGGTCGACATCCAGCATAGTTTTAGCTGACCAAATTGCCAATGCTAAATGCAAGTATGCTTTTACCAAATTTGAACTAAAAAGTTAAGATACGTAAAACGAGTGACAAACACATCAAGGCGTGCATAGAATTTGATTAAGTACTTGGAAAGATCAACACGAGATTCGCGACATTAAAATAACTAGGTATAGGCCTACAAAATGTCTTAAGAGATGCAGATTTTTTATTTTTATTTTGCTTTTATTTATTTTTGTTTTGCTGGATTTCGTTAAGCAAAATCATTGGCTATGTATTCATAGTCAATGGCAAAATAATCTCACATTGTGATGTATCCTTTACAGTTAATAAAACAATTGATTGTATTAAGGCTTTCAAGTACGATAAAGAATTTAAATATGAAGTACAACAAATAAGAAACTCCCCTGAACTGGATTAGTCCAGTATGTGAACAATAGTGTAGGCCTACATGAACCCAGACGTAAACATGGTTTGAAGACCGGAAATATATTGTCGCAAATGAAGTGTGTGACATCTTAACATCCGGGGTAGCGGACCGCTTTTAATTCTTAGAACACACCTGTCCGCGGCAAAACTATTTCAGTCTGTTTTGTTTCCTCAATTCAAACAAATACCACAAAAAAGAAGTAGGCCTAAGCATTAAAGTGATTCATATCAACTAAATAAAACTGACGGTAAACAACTGCTTATTTTAGGTCAATTTTATTGACCTAAAAAGTCATCTCTGTTATACATAACTGACACTCTGCAGTACAACAGATTATCAGTTATGTACAACAGAGATGACTTTTCGTCAGCAATTATGATTTTTAGGCTATATTGCAATTTAATTCAACTTTGTGATCGAATTATACCTGTTTGAACTAGTAACTATAATTATTTATATTGACATATGAGTTAACCGTTTTTCCTGAAGCAGACATTACTTATCTTCACTGGCGTAAATATTAATAAAATAATGATAAGAGCCCCTCCAGCGTTCCTAACCACCGGCCGCCACTGGCTGGATGCGCTTCGCAACACCTTTCGCGTTCCTGCATATCTGTTGTGACTCATCTTGTTGCGGATTATCTCCGCTCTCGAAGCCTGATTTACGACACAAGGGACGGAACGTGGACGATGGAAGTCACTTCTGGTGCCGTGCAAGATTCAATACTCGGCCAGGATCTCTGGAACGTTGCCTATGACAGCCTCCTGAGGTTGGAGATGCCTGAGGAAACCACTTTGGTTGGGTACGCCGATGATGTTGCAGCTCTCATTGTCGCACGCAACGTTGAGCTGGCCCAACTAAAGTTGAACCGAGTCATGCGTGTGGTCAACACATGGATGTTCGATCACGCTCTCTCGCGTACTCTCCGTAAGACGGAGATTGTGATCCTTACGAAGAAGAGGATGGAGACCGTCGTTCCGTTCCGAGTGGGAAGGAAGGTGGTCCAATCAACTCGAGCTGCTAAGTACTTCGGGATTATGGTGGACACCAAGTTAAGTTGGAGGGATCAGATATTCCGTACGGCGGACTAGGTCGCTAAGGTAGTTACTTACCTTAGTAGGCTGATGGCCAATGTCGGGGTTCCACGATCCAGCAGAAGACGTCTGTTGATGTCCGCGGTTCAGTCCGTGCTTTTTTACGGAGCAGAGGTGTGAGCAGACGCTCTCGATAAAGAGTAGTACAGGTTGCGACTCGCCCGGGTTCAACGTCGAGCGGCGCTTGGGGTTCCGCCTACCGGACAGTGTTTGAGCCTGCCGTCCTGGTGGTCGCCGGAGTTATCCCTGTCAAGCTCTTGGCATGAGAGGGGAAGGCAATTTATCAGAGACAAGGCGAGATTAAAAGGACACGGCAAGAACAGAAGAGCGCTCCAGAACCTTCCAGCAGTGGCAACACAGCTGGGAGCACGACACCCGAGGACGATGGACTGTGCGACTTATCAAGCACGTCCAACCATGGGTGGAACGGCAGCCAATTCTTGACAATTCACGGCTATCTCGGTCGTACCTGAACTGGATGGGCAAGACCGGTTCACCGGACTGCATTTATTGCTCGGGCGTTCCCGACGATGCGGAACACACATTCTTCCGCTGCCCCCGTTGGGAAGGGCCCCGCCAAAAGATCTTGGAGGATGAGGAAAACTGGGATTGTTTATCACAGTTCGTCAGGGGCATCCTCCTGGAAAAGAAACCGATCTGGACCGCGAAGTGGCCCAGATCCCTTGATCGAGTGGCTGGATAAGGAGTAAGCCCCACCGGCGTTAGCCAAATTTAGGCCTAGCCTGACGTAATGTGTGATTGTAATGAACAATTCCAGGTTAGAATCCTAAAGAGTAGAGGAGGTTTTTTAGTGGGTAAAACCATTTTTAGGGGAGCCCCACAATACAGACTTGCCACCTGTGTGCGTAATGCATTTTTCTTACCTCTCCCTAAAAAAACCCATAAAAAGTGTCACTTAATAACTCAAAAAGTGAGTAAAAAATTCTTGTACGGGACGGACATCGGAGCGTATTCCTAGTTGTAACACGATACGATTATTACAATTTTATCACCTGATTTAGTTTTGCTCTAGTATAATTTAACAACCTTTTGACAATAAAACCATAGGCAGCTAAAGGGGGGGGGCTTGGGGGGGCTTAGCCCCCCCAGACTTCCATGGCATTGTAGGAAAAACTTCATATTTTAAAATAATAAATTTATAGGTTGACTGACGTTTCCATGTGAAATTATAGTGTAAATAATAATGTTGGAATACAAATTTCAATAGATTTAAGGTTAGGCTAAATTAATATGGGGGGGGCTACAATCACACATCGGTATTTGTTCCTTTTATGCATAAGAATTTATTTATTTATTTTTTATTTTTTTTTTTTGTTATTTTGAGCTAGTATCTTAAAAACGCAGAAATTGAAAGATTACTATTAACCAAACATTGGTTGAAAATTACACATTGCTAAGTTTTACGGTTTTTGAGTTCTGCTTTCTTAAAGTCAGCCATTTCACCGATGATCGTGGCGAACGCATCTCCGTCCGAGGCCGCGAAACTGGGTAATACGAACTCAGACTCAGCCAACTTTACAGCTCCCTGTGGTGGCTAGGTTATGTTTGTTATTGATCATAGGCCAGAAATATTTTCAAAAGTTATTCACAGTGAAAATAACCCAGGTAATCACTTGGTAAATCAACCGTGCGCTATGTAGCGGCGAAAGGATGCTTCCGTCAACGACCTGATATTGGTTTATTTATTGCTGTCTAGATTGCCAAACGTATGACTTAACGCTAAAATATGATTTTTTTTAGTAGTTGAAAGTATTTCTGACCCATATATCAATAAAAACATAAGCGCCGCAGCGGGCTGTATAAACTTACCTGAGTATGTGTAGTGTCGCGGCCTCGGCTGGAGATGCGTTCGCCGCGATCATCGGTAACATGGCTGAATTTACGCAAGCAAAACTAAGAAACAGTCAAAATTAAAAACGTTAAATTTTCACACAGTGTTGAGTAAATGGGGGCTAGCCCTAAAATTTGAAATACCAAGCGCCTTTTCGGCCAAGCGCTAGGACCCCGAGTAAATGATCTTCTTTCAATTAATGTATGATTCTTTAAGATCCCATCCAATCAAAAAACTTTTGGCTTATGTATAACAAACAATTACTCTGCCAAAATTATCTATTACCTTCCCAAGCTGCATGCCATAGCACTGTTTTCTCACTTTTCGTCAAATAGACCTAGCAGTACACAATTGTAATTTTCAGAGGTCAAGTTTAGTGTACCAACCGTCCCGTCTACTCTCGATCCCTTTGGTAGGCCTATGATGCCTTCTGGGCAAGGAATCTCTTTTTAGCAGTATTGATTACTGATAACGATAATGGTTCAATAATAAGTTTCCAAGCTATATCTGGCTCGGTTTGTATTCTTTACTCATAAAACGCTTGGTCCAATATATGGGTTTAATTCTGCTAGGAAAATTCATTTTGTCGTTCATTTCTAGTGTAAATCAGGTTGCCGTTCACCTGCATCGGTATACTGTAAAAAACCGAACCAGATACATGGCATAGCTGTATGGAGAACTTGGCTATTGTGCAGGTTTTAATTTGTATATGCCAACCAATGAGTGAAATAACTACGTGAATAAACAATGTTTGCAAATAAAGATTTCGTTTTGTCAATATAATGCTCTTAATCAAGTAGGTCTATCAATTATCATCCCTTGTCAGACATTACAGTTATTTTGATCATAGAAATTTCTGTAGTTTTTAGTAATTTTTCCTTGCTTATTTAGGAGATTTAATATTTTGAAGGACATCCGTTGACTATGGACCATAACAGTAAACACATTATTTTAGATTGAATATCATCCATTATTTAAAATTATCTCAATGTAGAGTGGATCATAATTTGTCTCACACCCGATCACGCTCACTTTTTTTGCTTTCTTTCTTTTTCCAGTTACAGTATCTGAATTATATTCAACATTAACTTATTTATACCATTTTCAAAATGCATGTTTCCATAAAATCTAGCCCATTTTCGAGGTATAAAAAATAAAGAAACATAAATTTTAGATTTTGATCAAAAGTTAAATAATTTAAACAAGATTGGCGTTCATCATTATTCTGTTGCTCTGAACACATACATATCGGTCTCTTACAAATTTCATTTTTATTACAGTATTGTAATTTACAATAACTTATTGTTCTATAAATTTATCCACTTTACATTCAACATTGGATTACATAGCCACAGTTTAGGTAAGAAAGTTAAGGTTGTTGTGCTGACGTATTAGTAACGTCAATGCATTGGTAACGACGGGGGGGGGGGGGGGGGGGGTGTCAGAGACATTTAATGCGAACACTTCTACTAGCCCCCCCAGAAAATCTAGTCTAGAGCCGCCTATGAATAAAACAAATGTATTAAAAAAGTACTGTAACTGAAAATAACAACAACAAAAAAGTTAAAATTTTACCTAATCCTATACTATAATACGAAGAATCTCTGAAGGGATGTGTGTTCCACGATCTCAAAATCTAGCTGTTAGATTTTGCTTAAACTTTGCATTAAAGAGTGTTTCGGCCCAAAAATAAGTTTAGAAACAGTCTCAATCCTAGGAAAAATCAAATTTTATCTAAATTTAAGTTTAAAAATTGTAATTTTTAACATTGGTCTTATGGGTTGCTATTTTGGTAACGAAATAACAATTAAATGTAAACAAAAAAAGGAACATTAATGTTAAGCAGACCTTTTGAAACAGCTGTTAACTTTGAAGAGGTATAGTTGGTTGTTGATGAAAATATTAAAATTGAATCAAAACCAACGAGCAAAAGGCTTGGTTAACCTGGTACTGTAACCTTTAACAAAGAACAAAACAAAATAAACTAACCAAGTTTATTATATGGAGCTGTATCTAAATTGTTAGAAGCAGACTTTGTTAGATCTAAAATGGCGTCACACAAATGCTGCCAAATACAAATCAGAAAGGTATTTTTTGTGCTATTGTATTGAGGGAATATTTGTTTGAAATGTTTCCAAACGCAATTGATTTTGTTGTTATAAACATCGCTGTCAATAAAAAGTGACGGAGGTTTACAGTTACACTGTTAGGTTAGATTATTATTATGATACATTTCTTTTCTCAGTATCGTTGTTGATTTGATTGTTTTCATCGCACAATTTCAATCGCAATATCGAAATTTCCACATCGATAATAACGGTGGAGTCGGATAACGAAGTTTCGCCACAAAAACATACCCATAAATGGCCCCATTCTCTCATAATTTGACATTTCCATTCCCTGGATCAAAAAATAATATTTGTACACCTTGTTATCATATATTTATGCTTATAACCCTTTTTAATTGTGTTTATACTTACATTAAAAGTGTTTTAGTCCTTTCATTTATTTTCTCTATAAGTTGTAAGAGACCCCAAAACTCTTTACTGTCCATTTCCCAACTTTACAACCAAAAATAAAGAATAAATCTTGCCATTATATATTTCCAATTGCTATTATCTAATAATAATGTTTGTAAGGTTCATAAAACAAATGTTAGAAGGCCTATTCACTTTTAAGTTACAAATATTAAAAAACTTGAAGTTTGATCCTTTCCTATGGTTTCCATTCATTACAGTACGTACCCCCCCCCCTCCCCTCGACTGTGCAAGCTTGCATTTTTTTATTGCATTGGCTATAGCGTCGTGGTCGGCAGTAAGGTATAAAAAGGTGCCACCATTGTTTTTGAATACAGCTGGTCTGCGACATTTATCATACTGTAACCAGTTAAGTTCATTACGTCTCAGAAGACTACTAATCAGGTCGGCCCAACTTTTTTTAGTTTTAAATTTTTAGTCAGTTTTGTACAGATTAAAATGCTCCGCAACGCCAAGCCGAACCCCTCCCTCCACCGTTGAGCGTTACGGGTGTATGTGGACGGCCCCTATTGACTATAGTCAATGGTTTCTGTAATTACTCTACTCTTTTGTCCAGGTCAATGACAAGTTTTTAAATCAGCCAGAACCGAAATAATTTTACCAGGGGGCGATCCCTATAATACTATACCTAACAAACTTACTTTAATTGGATTATAATAATTTTAAAATCCAAGTTTATGATCAGATGGTTTAACGTTCTGTGTCCTAATAGGCAAAACAAAGCTCTAGCCTTGTACCTTGCACCTTTTGGATTTCTTGCGTTTTCAGTGAATTGTTCTTCGTATTTCCTGCATCGTATCCTTGACGTGATATTTTGATTCAGATAGAGATACCGTACCCATCAACTATTGCCGCATTCGAATCGGCGCACCTCACGAAAGAGAGGTACACTCTAACTGGCAGTATAATACTTGATTGCAATATGCAACTCCGATAAGGGCATCCTGCTTCCCGTATAATTGGTAGAGTGATAATTATTGTAGTTTCGACAATGACCGCTGCGCTCGCAGATGATGCGCCGCGCCGCCGCCGCGCCTGGGGAAGTCCCAGGCTATACTAGCGCTGCTGGACGGAAGGCCAATGCCAGTCTGCGCGCGCATCCCATACAGTGTGATAATACCGCCAAGTTCCGATTATACACATTCCCATCTTTTGTTTTTAGAAGTTCACGTTAGTTTCATCCTTATCTTGTTTCCAATGCGTCAAAGTGCATTAGCGGTGAGTGTTTGAATGTTATATTTAAATGTAAGTGTACAGTTTTCTTGAATATATTCTATATTTACCGGGTCGTTGATATTTTATGTAAATTATTAAGATAGATGGAAAATTTTATACTCTAAATATTTTTTACTTAAACTGTACTATTGTAGTTATTTAATGGCTTATCTAATAGAACAGAGCAAATAAATGTTAATTAGATTATACCATACCTACCCCGTTCAAAATAAATGTGCGGTCGAAGGACAGAATTTTATTTCCCTATACAAGGAAAATTCCCTTAATACCTTCCTAAATTCCCCTATTTTCTTCACAATCAGATTTTAATTTCGCCATTAAAATCCAGAGTAGAAAATAGTGCTTATGTTTGTGTTCCTTCCCCTACTTGCCTTTGGAAGAGCTTCTTGCTATATCTCAAATGTCAAAATTTGAATGTTTGTTTACAAGAAACCAAACATTTTCATAAGTGACCTGAGATATTAAACAGCTATGGTAATTCTCAGTGATTGCGATTGGTTGAATTCTTGGCCATGGGAGGAACGGGAAAGGGGGGGGGGAATTCAAATCTGCGATTCGACTGCACATTTATTTTGAACGGGGTAGACAACGAAACCCCTGGTAAGCCAAGTAGACTTGTTAAGCCTAGAATTGGTAGTATAATTTGTTTTAAAAGTAAATTTCCTAATTGAGCTCGTGGGTTTCTTAAGAAAAGCGAGCACATGAAAAATATTTTGTCATGTCAAGAGCCGGTTATGAGTTTTATAGAGGATTCAAATTTGATATAAAATGATAATGAACTGTGATCCATGACGTAATTATTTTAAAATTGAAAGGATATCTATAGTTTCCTATACCTAAATTGATACCTATAGTAAAAAAAAAGTATACCTATAGTGATACGCTAAGGTTTTTTTTTGTGTAGAGAACTCCTCCTACAATTCTCAACAGATTTTCAAGTTTCTGGTGTCGTTGGATAGGGCTTGGTCTGTAGTTGTTTCCGCAAAAAATTGATGAAAATCGGACTTAAAATAAGGGCGCTATCCACAAATTAAATTTGAAATTTTCCCATTAGAATAACATTGAGATTGGTTTGAGCATTTTAAACATCTGTTAACGTACAGCTGTAGTTTTTGGTGATCACTGATATTCACCATATTGGATTTGTCGGATGTCATTGATTTAGAACTAAATGCAACTTTTGTATTGTATCAAAATAAATTGCTCGATGTCGAGTAACACGTGCACTAGTTATAATAAATTATTGGAACGAAACATGAACTCTTATTTCATATTTTATAATTGGTAGTATAAATATTTAATAGTGTTAAAAAATTAATATTAGTTTTGTAGTTCAACATTATGACGAAAAATTACTACTATGTACGTGTATCTTAGGCCGGTATTACACTATCATAGTTCTATGACATATATCTATAATCATATATCTTTTATCAAAAATATTACAGTGTAATGAGTCAAATATTATAATAGTTCGCATTAATCATATTTCTATGATCATATATACTGCTACAGAAAACACTTTGTTTTAATTAATTTTTCAAACAATACACCAATTATAATCAGCAAACTATAAAATAATAAAACCAAACAAAAGGTTGTTTCATTCCTTTTATCACAAAAGTGTGATAAATTCTTATATAGTGTAATTGAGAACCAGTTATGATAATATTTTGTTTCTATCATAGTTATACCGGGTGTCCACAAAATAAGTAAACAACTTTGTACGTCAATTTGACAAGAACTGCCCATCCGACATCGCTGCAGTTGGTATCAGTAGTTCGGAAAACACTTTAAGTTTTTTATGCATCGCTGACTTTTGTCAATAATGCCAACAATGTCGCAAAAGTAGCTGTTTTGGAAGTTATTTGGATGAAAATGGTTGATACGCTTACTGAAAAGTCTTTCTGTGTGTTGGAATTTGAAAGGACTCTATCTGGTGCAACTGTGCAACCTAATTTTACAACAAATTATCGTAAAACTCTCCTAATAGAAAATAAATATACGATTGGCATCGAAAATTAAAAACGAGTGGTTACTTGAGGAAAGGGAAGACCTCCGAAAGACAAGCGACGTCTGATGCTCAGGTTTGGTCAGAATTAGACTTTAGGATTATCTCTCCAGAGCAAGCCGTGGTTCACGTATTGAGCACTTGTAATATAAAGGAAAAAACTTGAAGTTTTTATCTTTCTAATGGTGTGAATTACTCGTTATAAATTATTAAAACTTTACTGTATTTTTAAACAAAGTTGTTTACTTATTTTGTGGACACCCGGTATTATCAAATACATGATAATAGATATATGTCATAGAACTATGATGGTGTAATACCGGCCTTACAGGGTATAAAAAGGCATTAAAAATTTTCATCTGCTAAACTCACAATAAACTGAAGACTGTAATAATAATTAAAAACATATTTACAGTACTTACTAAAACCCAAATCATATTCTTAAGAAAAATGCATCAGTTTAAATTCCAGTGTTCTTATGTTCCTCACATCACAATAAGTACCTTGGGGTCGAGCAATTGCTCCGGAAACTTAAAAAATTCTTCATAGTAATATCGATAACAGACAGCGACCTAAAATACCAAGTACAAAAAGGCTTGTTTCTATTCAAGATGAGCTCGTTCGCTCCGCTCACTCGCCTTCACGACAAGTTCGTTCGCTTTGCTGACTCGCCTTTCAGATTGTTTTCAAATAAATAGGCCTGTACGTGCGCTGCACTCTGGTATGTATTTGTTGAACCACATGCTAGCTGTTTTCATAATTCTTACTAATCCTTTGTTTTTTAATTCATTTGCAATTCTAAATTAATTGGCTGTTTCATACTTTTACATGAACATTTTTTATCTAAAAACTGATTATCAACAGTATTAAGTAGGGTATACGATAAAATATTATTTTGACTGTACAGTTGTACAATTTAATAGTTTATTAACTGGTTGCCATACAAAACCACATGTTTATACTGAAACACGCGCGTGGTCTCTTTACAGTGTCTTCATTATTTCTTTGTTTTGATTTTTAACTTCATAAGATTTAGTACCAGGTTAACCGAGCCTTGCTCTTGGTTTTAATTCAGTTTTGATATAGTGTCATGGTGATAAAACTAGCATAACATTTTCAAAAACAACCAACTATACCTCTTCACAGTTAACAGCTGTTTCAAAAGGTCTGCTTAACATTACTGTTGTTTTATTTTGGTATAGTATACCTTTCGTTGTTATTTCGTTACCAAAATAGCAACCCATAAGACCAATGTTAAAAAATCCTATTTTTAAACTTAAATGTAGACCAAATTAGATTTTTCCTGGTATTGAGGCTGTTTCCAAACTTATTTTGGGCCAAACACTCTTAAATGCAAAGTTTAAGCAAAATCTAACTGCTAGATTTCGAGATCGTGGAACACACATCCCTACAGACATTGCCCGTATTATAGAATAGGATTAAAATTTATTAAAATTATATTAATTTATTAAAAGACTACAATCCTTTAGTTCGGTTTTCATTAGCAAAATTTCTGGTTGAAGAAAATTACTTAGTGTAATGTAAACGTGTGCTACTTCAAGCCATTTGGACCTTCAATTTATTGTTGAACATTTTTACTTATGTTCTTGGTTTTATAGTTTTATGTAAATCATTTTTGTATTTTTGAAGTAAATAAAAAAAGCAGAAAGCTTGAAAACTGAAATAAATAATGAAAAATAAAAAAATAAATTCCATAAAACAAAGGTTAAAAATTTAAAATGTAAATTAAAGATTATAAAGAAATAAGGGTTTTCTCGACATAGAGACCTGTATTATTGTTTTTATCGCACAACTAAGTTATTTGTAAAGTTTGAAGAAAATCGTTCGAGCCGTTTTTGAGATTCGTGTGCGAACTACTATGTACATACATACAAATACACCTTACTCGTATTATAGTATAGGATAGAATATTAAGCGGTTCAAATTTATATATGCAGTTCAACAAGTTGGGTCTCAATTTCGTTTGTTGATGTCTGATTTAAATTTACATCTTATAATTTTTAGATTAAGGCTACGGTAAGATAAGGTAAGGTTCATAGTACTTGAAATAAAAAGTCTTCCACGGTGAAATATTTCTCGCAAAAAGAGTAAAAAAGAGGTTAAGTGAAGTGGAGCCGCGGAACTCTTCTTGGCCAGTGTTTATTCCCCACATTCATTAAATTTAATCATTATTTATTGTTGAGGGAATGAAAGTAACCCGAGTTATGGATGTAAAATAGACGCACAAGTGACACCACAAATTCATTACTGTAACCATTAATTTACTAGTTTGTAAACAATCTCAGGAGGCACTATATTAAAAAATATTGTCATAATTGGTGCCGCGTTGAAATATATTTTTATCCAAATAAACGTAATTGTAATACACTTAAAATACTAAAAATGTGTTGAATAATAAGTTTTGCTTCGGTAATGATAATAAAGCATAGTTTTTGTATCATGTTTTCATCATCATGTTTAGCAGATATGTACAGGGGTATAAAGAGTCAAGTCGTTTCTGGTCTCCAACAACAGTTTACATTGCGGAAATAATTGTTGCAGCTGCAATACTCTGCTGTCCTGACGGCATCAACGTTGGAATTTACGATTGCATCTCATTAATTATCAAATGTTATGTTATATTGCTCCTAATTCAATCAAATAATACCAAGTTATTTATTAATATTCCTATAGTTAATTACTTTATACTAGTGTAAACGGTGCTCGAAATCGAACATAAATATTACTCTTAGTTCTCTTAATAAAATAAACCAATAAATAATAAATCAATATTATATAACAGTCAAATCCAATATTGTGATAATCTATTTTTACAGAAGTACATTAGCATATGTTTAAAATTCTCGACCCGATCGAAATGTTATTCTAATGGGAAAATTTCAAATTTCAATTATGGATAGCTCCTCTGATTTAAGTCCGATTCTCGTCGATGTTTATGGAGGAAACAACTACAGACCGAGCGAGCCCTATCCAACGAAAAAAACTTGAAAATTGGTTGAGGAGTTCTCTTAACACAAAAACCATAGCGTATTAAATAAGTATAGATTCAACCGTATTAGTATTTATACCGACAACCATTTCTATTTAGGCCACTAAGATTTTTGTACATTTTACTAAATAAAAAATTGAAATCCAAAGTAGAGGGAATTTACTTTACCTAATGAAGAAGAGTATCTTTACAGTAAGCTTAAAGGAAAAACAACATTAAAAATCAAAATTTTACACGTAGTAAATAGTATAAGCTAACTATATAGTATTCAAAATTTATTATGTGGACCGTTAAGATTAACAAGTTTTTTTCAAGGGTTAAAAGATCTTGACTTTTATTTTAGTTTGAAACTCTTAAATCTATCTATGAGAATTAAGCTTAGAAATGTGTACAAAAATAAAGTAAAAAAATGAATAAGGTACCGGTAGGTTCATCCACGCAAAATGTAGTCCAATGGCTTAAGGTAGTGTGAGTGTGAGATACATTAAAGTACATAACCTAATAATAACGAGTATTTTGACTTAATCCTGTGTAATTATTACCTCAGACTTGGGCATGTAGGAGAGTTCTTCATGGATAAATTACAACAAACATAATACAAAACAATCAAGTAACTGTATAGCGGTAAACACATTACTTTCATACATATTTGGTTACACTAAAAACAAAATTAACACGGTTTTTAACGTGCACACACACGCACACGTGCATTTAATTAGCTTTGCAAATTTTTTCTGCTAATAAAATATTAACTAATAATAAAGTACTCCCCAATGAAATTAATTAGACGGACGACTATAAGAGGAGAGAAATCCTTGTACATGATGTTGGTCGTTGGTACTTCAATGTATTGTTGAAACCAGATTTCATTGGCGAAATATTACTTTCAAGGGAAGAGTCGGATCGACTTCAAACTTTTAGGGTAGTTTTTTGCATAATTTAAAGATTTATTTGAATCTGTGAAGTTATTCTGACCTTAATAAATTAATAATACGTAGTTAAATTTTCTATAAGAAACGCATGGAAGATGCTTTAATGGTTGAGTTCCTTTTTGTAACCAACGTCTATGCGCCAAACATAGAGTAAGAATAAAAATAACCTGCTGCTGTGCTCTATATGCAAAATAAAATTCGATATTTTACAAATATATTTTGTTACGAATATGTTAAAAAATAAACTTACTACAACTTTATCAACTTATGGAGTTATTAGGCCTATGTGTGAATTAATAGATAGTTTACATTTAAACTTTTGAAAAATAACTAAAATTCGCAGTTGCCGTTCTTTTGTTTATCTTCATACACGCAGGATAAGTTTGTATGAAGATCCCATAGTATGTTGTACTACTACACCAAATGTTATGTCATACATGGTTAAACATCAATGGGTTTGAAACAGTTTAGCGAAATAATGTTTACCATTAGACCTAACACCATAAAACCATAAACACAAATAGAGAAAAATGGCACTGAATCATCGACATTGTTAGCTGAAGCCCATATTTTCAATTACAATAATCCGCCGCGCAAAACCACATCTCATTACGAAGAAGCAATTCTGCGGTGGCGGTAAGTCATTTACACGGCCGATGATTACAGCGCGTGGATCCGACAGAGCATTGTTGTCGGGGTTTCCCCAAACAATTAAATCAAATTTCAAACAATAATTATGAGGATGTGTCGGTTGACCTTGGGCATAACTGAGGATCGTGACCGGGCAGCTACCCCCCCCCCCCTCGGTAGGCCTAGAGGAAACTACTCATGTATAAATGTACTGTATGTAAAGTGAGGATCTCGCCTATACGTCAAATCGCATCCGGGATATGTTTTGTACCTGGAAGACACCACTGGCTGGGTAGCTGAGGTCCCTAGATTCCATTTTCTGTTGGGCTATTAATTAACAGTCATGCCTAAGGAGAATGTCGGCCTTAGTCAGTAACAAGACTACAAGATCGCGCCACAATCATCCTACACTCATCTCTCATTCATATTCAGGTTAAAATACCCACTATGTGAGGTCCCTATCTCAAATTAGTGAGTTAGTGATTAGTGATTTAGTGGTTATAGAGCTCGCCTTTGGATCTGAAGGTTGTCGGTTCGATCTTGAGATAAGTTCGTGCTTTTTTGATAGTTCGATACTGGACCCAGCTGCCTTTGGTCATTAGGCTATTAATCGATGATCCTGACAAATGAAACTGCTGATATTTGTCAGTAACAAATCTTCACCTCATCTGATTCATCACAATCACCCTTCAGTATGACTCACACTCATATCATGCACCACAGAGTGCGTCGAGTCGGTGTTTTAAAGTAGGGTCTATTTAAAGTATATCTTCTAGTTATGTAACGAACTTTAAGTATTGATTCCTACGGTGTTAGTTTTTCGTAAATCGTTATAACATGTTAATACGACTTGTTAATAACCTATCTAAAGTGTATGTATTCCACAAATAAATCTGACAAATTCTGAATATTTTCACATTAAAAAAATTTCATTTCTCACACAAAAATGAATGTAACCTGAGCAGTTTTGTTGGATTTTAATCGATTCCACCCATAAAGCATATTTTGTAATATAATCAAAATCAACACGCAATTACAAGAACACATTTTAATCCATAACTATTTAGAATCACAGTTATAGAAGAGCAATATGAGTTATAAATTTTAAATATACCTCTTGAGCGTAAAATAAAATTTGTAAACAAAATGACACTCGTTCTTGAAATAACATTGAAAGAAAATGATCTCGGTCTTGCATCCAGTGAATTGAACAGTTTGTACATTAAAAGAAAACAAACGGATGAATTGTTTTTGTTGCTATACATGTCAGACATATGTATAGATTCTGTACAGTAGGATTCGTAAAAGGAAATCTCCGCTTGTTAACAGATGTAAAACAAATTAAATCAATGTTTAGAATAGAGAGGAGAATTTAACCAATCGTAGTAAATATTGAAATCTATGCAGGAATCATGTCAAATGATCGACCAACAAACAGTTTAACTCTTTCTGTGAACCGCCGCGTCACGCCTTGACCTTTTGATTAAACATTTCTTCACTCTCCGAGTTTATATTGGATTCATTGCCTATATATAACTGACTTGCCTATACTGAACCATGAACTATTTTTTATGCACACTTGTACATTAGTTTTCATGCACCGGAAGCAAACATTTCGTTATGTTTTAAAGTTTACACAGTTACTTACATAATGAGAAAAGTCTCTTTTTTGGAGCTTCCGTAATTGCTGAAGTCAAGATTATATTTATAAAAATGTTCACATTGTTACAAGAGACAAAAATACAACGATTAAATTTTTTTTTATTTAGATAGAGATAGAGAAATATTGGTCGAAATCGGCCAAAATGTTAGTTGGTCTGGAAGCAATTAGTTGACAAAATCTATACTTATTTAATACGCTAAGGGGTTTTTTTTGTCTTGAGAACTCCTCCTACAATTTTCAACCAATTTTCAAGTTTTTGGTGTCGTTGGATAGGGCTTGGTCTGTAGTTTTTTCCGCCAAAAACTGACGAGAATCTGACTAAAAATAAAGGCCATTGAAATCTCAAAACTTCCCATATAACTAACATATAAATAACATTGGGATTGAATAAAGCATTTTAAACATCTGTTAATAATCAGCTGTAAATACGTGTAGTTTTAATGATTAAAGATATTCACAATATTGGATTGGTTGGATGTGATTGATTTAGAGCTAAAAGTAACATTTGTATTGTATTAAAATAAATTGCTCGATTTCGAGCAACACGTATACTAGTAGTAAGTATATAAATGAAACACCAGTCCTTCCTGTTTTGCTAGCATTTGTTATTAAAACAGCTGTCAAAATATATGTTCAATCCATTATTGTCTTTCCGGCCGGTATTACACAATCATATTTTTATGACATATATTTACTATCATATATTTGATAATATAACTATGATAGAAACAAAATATTATACCTGTCTCTCAATTATAATTTATAAGAATTTTTCACATTTTTATGATGAAATGAATAAAACAAACCTTTTGTTTAGTTTCATTACTTTATAGATTGATGATAGCAATTGGTAGTTTTTTGTAAAATCAATTTTTAAAAGGGTTTTCTGTAGCAGTATATATGATCATAGTCATATTATATAGGTAAACTATTATAATATTTTACCCATTATACTGTAATATTTTTTATCAATTGTATACAATAATATATCTGTGACATAGAACTATGATAGTGTAATACCATAAGATTAATATTGAAACTATAAAAGCCCATAAGAGGTAGCCGTGAGAGCAGGTGTGTATTACAATAGGTTTCTTCTCATGTACAGGACATTTCAAACGGTATATCCTGATTTCTCCTACGATGCACACAAGCTGAGGAAAAGGAGGAACATTTCGCGCTTGTCCATTAATATTTTTAGACATTTTATTTTCATTAGTAATTAATTTCTTTAGGCCCAATCCAACATTAAAATAATTGTTTTAAATTACGTCTCATTCATTAGTTTGTCCCACAGTATTGTCTCGTGTTATTTTTAGAGCACCCACTTGGTGCTATGATGACCAATGTAACTTTAGTTGAAATCGCAAATTTGTGCAACTCCATGCCAAGATTGCATTGCGAAGTCGTCTAGTCCCACGAGGTGACTTCGTGAATCAGCCTTAAAAAAGTTTGACCTTGTAACACATATGGCCAGCATCTGAGAAATGTAACGTCTGTCGCCGGCCGCTGGTGCAAGTGGGAAGCTGCGGTGACGTCACATCGGTGACGCGGGAACATCGCGGTTGCGTCATACTCCGACAGCCGTCCGTGGTGCCTTGCGGGAAACGTGGCTGAGCTGTATATTGAGGGCACTGTGAATATGTGTTTAAGAGAGTGGATAGAGGGTCGCTTAAAATGCAATTACGGTTATCAAATTTATTACGGATTTAAATTTGTATATGGTACTGAAATGTTTACATCTACTCATTTGACTTATATTTTATTATATAATTAAATTAAGGCACACTATTTCGAAATATGAGTCTATAGCACTGAATGAATTATTATTTTCTTGTTTTAACCCTTGAATAAATAAAATAATTTTCTAACTGAATATTTTTCCTCTTAACACGTTCGCGGCTACGCGGCAACATTTGTTGCCGCCCAGGTCTTTAACGCCATCCTGACGGCAACATTTGTTGCCGTTGTGTATTGCTTTAGTAAATCATCCGTCACAAATTCAGGATCCTAGATAGAGCTTTGAAACTTGGCCCAGCACTGGTCAAAAGTGTGTATAATTCATGAATCAGCTGGGTCCCACCAGACGGTGCTGATTGCAGATGTAGCGGCTGATTACCGTACTAAAAGTCAGTTTGACGTGTTGTAGAGTATACAAATATTTTTCTTTGTTTAATAAATAATAAAATTATTGTTATATTTCACTAACTGACTTTCCTTATTATACTATCGTTCAAATTATTATTTTTATCATGTTACTTCCATTGATCCAAGTGGATGGCAACTAATGTTGACACACATATGAAATAATTATTCCCTTGATATAACTGTGTTTATTTTTAAAGAAATGGTAACAAAAAATATAGGTAGACACATAACAATAACATACAGTACTAAAAATCCACAAATAGCCATAAACGTTGTTTTCCTTTCAACGAGTCACATATTAGGTCATATCGACAGTGCTGACGGCAACAAATGTTGCCATGGAAATGACGTCATTAATCACCTTTGAAAAATATTTGGTGCCTATTACTACAATACTATCGCCATTATTACACACTAAGGCAAGCTTTTATGACAATTTTAAATTTCAGGATCTGGGTAGGAGTTCGCAAAAATCGCCTTAGCCACGAACGTGTTAAAGTTAAGTTCTATTATATTATCACGAACAAAAAAATACTTTACTAAAAGATTTATGAAAAAAGATAACCGTATGAACTTTTTTAAGAAAAAATATATTATAAATAATTATTACTAATCGAAGAGTCAGAATAAACAGTAATTTTCTTCTGCAAAAAATAGTCACTGAAAAAGCAAAAAAAGTTTTATTCTTTCTACATAGTTCCCTAAGTGTACTAATTAATATTAGTTTCGAACGATATAATGCAATAAAGTACCTAAGAAAAACTTAAAAATAACCTACTTGTACAGTAACAGTGACTTATAAAATGTTTTGAATAATGAAAAAGATTTCATAAAATTATAAATGAGGAAAGTTATGACCAAGTTTAAAACCTGGATATTATGCCAATTTCAATATCTATGCTACCTCCGAAAAAATACTAAATAATCGTGGAATTGAACAATTGACAAATAACTGTTTAACGGTTCCGTGAGACTGTAGTCTTGCAGTATTTGTCCCAAGAGAACAAAGGCGGTGCTTTAGTGTAAACAAGGAAATTCCATCTAAATTTCATTCAATGTATGTACATATAAACAGGAGATTATGGTTTGCCCTTTTTCTCCTTACAGAAATCGCCATATATGGACCCACAATCGATAAATTACTTGAAGGAAATAGACACAGAGTTCAGATATGTAAATTAGCATATTAATAAATGAAGAATATTTTAAAAGATATCGTGCAGATGAATTAGATTTAACACAAAAAATGGCATTGCAATGGACGATTGTTGTAATAAAGTACCAAAATCATCATTACGTGATAATCTTTGTCGGTTACACATGTGTTTACCCTGTGGCCGCTCTGTATTAGGGGTTCCTCGTAATAGAATCAACGTCAATAAATTAATATAAAGGTTAACAAACCTGGACGTCCGAAATTCCTTTATAGTATAAACTCAATTTACTATAGTTTTGGGTATCATGGAACACACGTACCCATTATCAAAACCAGGGGTGCCGGAACGCCGTTCCGCCACTGGTTTTGGCCGAAAGTGGAGATTTAATAAAATTTGGTATAATAAATTTAATTGTAAATAAAGAAACATTTTCCAAGCAACAAGATTACAAGTTAACTAACGATATAGCGTTCACCGACTGCCGAGTCTACGGATAGGAATCATCGAAGTATATAATAAACTGGAACGCGCGCTGCGTGTCGAGCAAACGGTCCGCCGGCCGGCCGGGCCGCCATCTTTGAAGTTGGCAAGAAACAGCAGCGCCGCAATGCACCAGCGTGGCGTTTCGCGCTGTTAGTCGTTCAGAACCTCAATTAATTAAGTATGTTGATGTTGCCGTTTATTAATTTATTTATTATTGTTTTACTAACATAAACTTAATGGTTTTTATATTGTTCCATTTACATTATTTTACTGAAAATTAAGGAAGAAACCAAAATGCTTATAATTTTAATTGTTCGTAAAAGTTGGTTTTAGCATTGACTCTAAAGATGCATAAATAGTCAGTGGTGTTATTGTTACTATTGGATGTGAGATATATATTATTCAATCGTATTTTTCTACGAAAATAAAACATGTGGTTGAGTAAAAATGTGCATCAAAATAATATTAAAGGTAGCATTCCTAAGCGACGACTCTAGCGACTCCAGTCGTACGGCTGTAGCCCATAGAAATATAAACAGTTTACAGTTCCATGCTGTAGCCGCGCGACTATGACTCACACTGCTTCGCATGTAGGAATAGCACAAAAACATAGCTCCAGTCGTCGCGGCTGATACGACTAGACTGCTCATGCAAGCAGTTTAGTCGTACGGCTCGAGCCGCCTCACTAGAGCCGCTTCCGTCGCTAAAACATGCGAAGCAGTATGAGTCATAGTCGCGCGGCTACAGCATAGACCTATAAACATGTTTATATTTCTATTGGCTACAGCCGTAGGACTGGAGTCGCTGGAGTCGTCGCTTAGGAATGCTACCTTAACACGGGAGTTTCCTGTTAAGAACACTGCCGCCAACCCAAAAATAGTATTATACTTATTACTTAAGTGTTCTTTAATAAATACAAATTAAAATTAACAGTCTTCGCATTGTTCATAGTGATTAAAGGGCGCTACCTGTTTTATTCGAAACCCCTAAGAATAATTAAAACATGTTTATTAATAACTAATATTTATTTTTTATTTAATTTATTACGGTAATTGTAAATTGTTATTTTATACTTTATTTTTCCAATACAGCGGCCAACTTAAAATTTTTGAAGCGTAAAGAACCCCCCCCCCACCCCAACTGTAACTGTAGGTTAATAATTATGTATTGTGTAAATAATTTTAAGAAATTTTTATTCGTCGTTTTTTCTGAATCTAACAATTAGGGAGCTAGGGGCAATTATAAAATTAACATGGGGAAAACCTTTACTGTCTAAATTTAAGAAACCATTCACTAAAATAGCGCAAAAGAAAAAAAATACTTAAAATCACGTTTAAAAAACATTTGACTTGTAATAGTTATCTATTACGCATAAATAAACTTATTTTCCAATATGGTGGACAAAGGAATCTGGAATTTCATGTCATTATAAAGAAATGTTCTTTATGTGTAATTTAAGAAATTTTTTAGTGTTTAAAATGTTTATGTTACCAAATGGTTTCGAAGATACATGGTCTGAAAGTTTAACCATTGACTATTGAACGCTAATGGTTTAACCCATGCTAATCTTAGGGGCTAAATATAAACTTCAATTTACCTTAGCAAAAATTATTGTTTACGGCAACTTTAATTGCTTTTTAAATAGTTTTGAGACCGCTCATTCTGTATCTATCTAACTAAATAAATAAATAAATATAAGATTTCATAGTAAAAATCCATTCAATGTCTAGATTAACAGTATACACATTCAATTGAACAGTGCAGATGACGCATAAGTTAACCTTTTTAAGACTGCAAATTGGATATAAATTTTTCATTTAATAATTTAGTGATAATGACCCCCTTTATTATCATTTATAAAAATATACTGTCAATTCAATGTAATTCAACAAAAGAAGAAAGCTAAAACTAATGAAGAATATTCAACCAAATTTTAAACTGACACTATTGTGCCGTACAGTACTACAGAAAAATTTCGTAAAACTATGCGTAGGTTGCGATCTAACTTATGTTCACTCAAGTTGATAGTACGAAGGTCTATCAGTTAATAGGATACCTTATGAACGCTAGTTAAAACAAAGTGTAAAAATGGGCTAAATAAAATTTGTGTAGTTTATAGTAATACAATTATTTTATCTCGGACGCCCGACGCTTTCGCCTATTCGTAGAAACGCTCACTAAAAAAATGATTGTAAAAAAACGGATTGCCCTACAGAAGATATTTTTAATGCAAAATAAAATTCAGAATGTCCTCTACATTTCGTTCGCTGGAAGTTTTTGCCTGACCAAATAATAAAAAAATTCCTCGCTTACTACTTTTTTCACTACATTATCAAATTAAATCAAAGTAATCTTTAAAAATATATTATTATAACTTAAAAAATATTTTTTAGCTGAAACCATTACTGATCTGTTCGAAATTTAAAGCTGTAAAACGTCATGTAAATTTAAAATACATTGTGTTGCGTTAAATGTTCTAAACATTGATTTAAGTGAAACGCTGCATCGTCATCGGTGCTGGTTACCGCCAACTTCAAAGATGGCGGCCGGACCGATTCGGTGCCGGGTAAGGCACCTGAGAGCGCGTTCCAGTTTATTATATACTTCGATGATAGGAATACGGTACAGTTTACAATTTGCGGTCCAACACCAATCATTTTCTATTTTTTTAACAGCGCTCATATAGCGGCTGATCAAATAGATTAGCTCTTATTTGGCAACAATTACATCAAACTGATATGAATGCCTGCCGCCAAAGACGCTATCATCAGACGGTTGTTTGATGAGAAGTGACGAGAATTGTATCGAATGCTGATTGAAAATATATGTCATAACCTCTAAAGTGACCTAGAATAGCTGAATGCATTCGGGAAATAATGCACGATCGCTTTGCGCAGAATAAGACCGTCCAAGCTGTTTGTTCATGAATGTATATAAATCTGAAAAACTAGAAACATTCTAAATCTTTCAATTTGTTTACAACACCCACATTGGCTTTTAAAATATGGGCAATGTTTTCGAAATAACTATACTTTACTTTATACTATGTATTTTTCTTCCAGAGGTTTGGATGCACGTACTCTGTGTCTGTGGTGTTTCCTTTCTCGTTGTACTTTGCCTATTCTTGTTGGATTGTTTATTACGCTTGCTCTGTGTCTAGTCAGGCCTTCTAGCCTATTAATACATCGTCCTGGAAGTTTTATGAAATAAGTATAGGATTTAAATTTAACCAAATGTAAAGCACAAATAGTTTAGTTGTAAATAAATAATTAATTGTAATCAAGAGTGATTCTAACTCTGGCGATACCGCTTCAAAGATGGCATCTGCCGCTTCTACAACAGGCCTAGCCTACTGCGACTACGTACGCCTGCCAAAAATAGTTTTTGCGTTCGGCTTTGAATTTCTTTTTAATCAAATTAAAAGTTATCAGACAGCATAAAAAATAAACTAAAAAACCTGGTCAAAAAGTAAAAGCACTAAATTGGGCAATTTAACATCACAACATAAACAGTTCTGTAAGTGTATTTGGGGGGGGGGGGGGGAGGGTAGGGGGGCATTGGGACGCCCTACCTCAAATCTGGGCCAGGTGTACCGTTCCGCCACTGCAAAAATTGCCATGACACCACTGATCAAAACTTAAATATAAAAACGTTCAATTCATTCTAGCGAGTTTCGTCGATAAATACAAATTACTACACTGAAAAAAAAATAAATAACGAGTACAGGTTACTGATAATTTTTATTGCGATAGCCAATAGAGTTTGTACTGTAAATGAATTGCGGACGTCAAGGTATGTTGACAATTATTTATATTAATAAACAATTCCGGAAGGCTTCAACATAATTAAAATATAATAAATGAAATTCAAGAAAATTCTTTCATGCCTTGAAAATTAAAAACTCTATTAGTAATTATGATAAACTACAACATACTACCACCTAGCTCACTTGAACTTAAACCATTTCAAACAAAGCGTAAAAAATTACCCCATTTCCTGTACAAAAATCATTAATGTAGCAACAGTAACTAACTATTGATTGTTCCCAATTATTTAGAAGTATTGAAGTAGCCTATAGTATACTGTCTTGCTCCCTAATATGGATACTCTTGAGAAATTCATCTTCAGAAGAAGACATCACTGTACTCACCAAGTTCAAAATACGAATTGGAAACTTAAAATGATCAAGTTTAAATAAATCTACCACGCATACAATTTATTAGTTCAATATTAGCAATTTAAGTTTTCTGAAAAGTTGGTCTTTGATATGCTATATATACCCCCGTCGCAGCAGACCTGCGTACTCAGCGAATTTCCAAAGAATTATTGTTTCAACGTCAAAGAACTTTGTGGCTTTCTTATATAATTAATAATCTTTACAAGGAAATATAATATATTTAATGGCATTATATTTCAGAGTAAATTATTTTTATTTAATAATTTATATAATAATATTTATGTTGCAATAAATGACTTTTTTAACAGTAATAAAACTGCATATCCAAAGCTTCCATGCAAAAGGAATGATTTGTTTACAAATCCCAAAACATAAACATTTCAAATTTGACAAATATGCAGAAGACAGCTGATCAGCTGATTAGGAACAGGTACCTTATTATCCTATCCCCATCTCTCTTGCACCCATTATACACTTATTTTCCATGAGAATACCATGGGAGTTAGCATGTAGGTTTGCTGCCATGTGGGTTTTTGATCAAATCTTAATTACTCACCACCTAGTGAAGGTTCATAAAAATTTTTATTGATATATGTTGATAAATAAGTGATATATAACTTTTTAAAGATTTACCCATAAGAATAACATGGGAAACTTCATTTGAATTTTCTCTATAACCAGTTAAGCTATTTTAAAGATTCAAAATACTAAATTGTTTGTTTTTTTAAGCTCTTTTAAATGGTTTTAGTTAAATTTGAAAATTTAGGTCCAAAAATGCCAAAAACCCATTTTTGACCCCTTTGAAACCCCATAAAACCCCGTTCCCATAACCCGACAAAGCTGGTTCGCGAACTCATGAAAATAGACCTGGTCTTACACCTTCATACCAAATTTGATGAAAATCGGAGGTCCGCTTCAAAAGTTATCGGTACCACGGACATATATATATATATATATATATATATATATATATATATATATATATATATATACACACACATATATATGAAAATGAACGAACAGTGTTTTTGGCTTCTGGGGACCTCAATATGAAAAAGTAAAGTGGTCCCGGGCTTAGGTCATACCATGGCTACTACCGTAATAGCGTATTCCCTATAGGGAAATTCGCTAAAAAGGATTAAAATTAGATAATATAATTTTTAATGTGGCATAAAAATACTAGTTTACTAAAAAGGGGTATTCCTTTTTGAAAGGTTCCCTTCTCAATTGTTAATGTATTAAAAAAAGTCTCCGCTAACTTTTGAGGGCATTAAATTAACTTTTTCTAAACTCTTAAAACGCAAAGTGGAGGATGATGTTTTTATTGTATAGTTATTTCGTTCAACATAAGTAACGTTTTCCAGAGTACTGCATGAGTTTTTGAACGTCTAGATTAATTGTTATTAAAAGTTAAAAACTGACTTTTAAATGCATTGTTCAAATAAATAATTGTATCTACAGATGATTACAATTAATTTTATAAGTTACATTTTTTGGTCTACCTAGAAACGAGATCATAGTGTAGTAAAATTAGTTATAAGTACCAGGAGGACCGAGCGTTGCTCGGTGAAATATTAGTAAATTTAAATATCAGAATAAACTTTATTGACATTTAATATGCAGTACATAAACAGCTGTTACATTTCTTTTTGAAGTTCTGAATGTTTATATGTTGTTAATTCGTTGCCAACATGGCAACCCATAAGCCCAATGTTAAAATTTTGTAATTTTAAACTTTAATTTTTAGCAAAATTAGATTTTCCCTGGGGGCGATACCCATCTCAATCGTATTTTTAAGGTAAAACTAAGTTTATTCCAAAATTTGAAGGAAATCGTCGGAGCCGTTTTTGAGATAATTGTGCAAGCAAGCAAACAAGCAAACAAGCAAACATTGCTCGTATAAGAGTATAGGATTTTATCACTATCATAATACAACAAATCTGATTTACCATAATATAATTTACGATTTTACAATAAAATAGCAATAAATTAAAAACAGTTAAATAAATTATAAAAGCTTTTATGAATTTTTCCTTTGAGTACCGGAGTTTATGATACTGTAGGTTAAAGACAATATATATACACAAATATTGTATACAAATTTTGTACAATATATATTTTGTCTTTAACCTATATATATATATATATATATATATATATATATATATACATATATTTTTTTTGAATAGAAAGAAAAATAATAATTAGTCTATAAATGGCAAATAAAATACCTTATAAATTTTTTAGCGGCCCTGAACATTGGAAGTGCAGGTTTCGGGTGAAAATAGAAAATCACGTTAAGGCCAGCTGATGAAATATTCTTTTATTTAGGCTCAAAGATGCTACATTTTATCTGTAAAAAGTTTTTCTCCTCAAGGTCACTGTTCCAGGGTTCAAATTCACTTAATCTCTGCAACAAATTATTCATCAGGGTCAGAGAAATCATTTTTACATTATTACTCCACTCTATCTGCAGTTATCTTTGCTACCAATAATAAATAAAAACGTTTATTAAAATTCATGAAATAAAAACTGCTAATCTGAAGTTGATTAAAATACTATATTTTTTAAATTTATACAACACTCTAAAATTTGGATAAAAATTACCATTTTTATCTCAATTCGAAGTACAAATGAATTTGAATACCAATTAAAACATTTTTAAAGTGCCGAAATTGAAGTGCATTTAGTTACAAGCATGGTATACCAAGTCGTACTTGATATTGGCTGCAATAATTGAAACCAAACTATCTGCAGATTAACATTCCAACTTTGAATGTCAAGGGGTCACAGCCTTAGTAGCGATCTTGGGGTCGGATTAAGCTATATTCCTATTCCTATGTAAAGATGGTTCCGTTTTCTGAAGTATTTTCCGAGTATCTGTGAGCATCTGGTGCTAAAAGTGTTCTTTTATCACTATTTTTAAGTGAATTTGTCTATAGGGAATAAATAACCAATTACTTTAGTAGCCATGATAGAGAGCGAGGCCTGGGACCATGTTACATTTTTCATTTTTTAGATCACCAAAAGTAAAAAACACCATTCTTTCAATTTCATACATAAGTGTGTATTATTAATTACTACACAGGGTGTCAGTAAAAAATATTACAGGGTTTGTTAGATAATTACTCGTAGAAAAACGATGAAAAAAGTTCCTATAATAGTATCCCAAAATTCTTCATAAAGTCTCCAGCTACCATTATTTTTACACTAAATATCTTTTATTTCCGTTGGAAATCATTGTACTGTGTTCATTTTTGGCATGAACCTTCATTATAGAAACTCTAGTTTCAAGAAAAAAAAAAAAATTCTCAGATAATTACTTTCGAAATGGCGGCCATTTAAATATTTACAACTTATTATCTCAAAAACAGGAAATTTTATCAAAGTTGTACTAGTGACAAAAATTTTACAGATAAAATTATCTAACCAATGGTACCAAGTTTGTAAGGATTTAAAAACAAATAACGGAGTTATAATATTTTCTACATAAAAACCTCGATTTTCCATTATTATTAATAATGGAAAATAAAGTAATTTTAATACAAAAATAACTCCGTTATTTGTAGTCTGGACCTTATAAACGTGTCATTATTTAGAAAATTTAATTTATAAACTTTTTTCTCTCTTGCAAAAAAATTATAAAACTTACCGGTTTTGAGATATTTGAACAAAATAAATAAAAAATAAAATGACTATTTTGAAAATACACATCTGAAAAAGATTTTTTTCTAAAAATGAACATTGTAGTGATAAAGGGTCATGCTTAATGTGAACTTAATATAATTATCCGTTACGGAAATAAAAATTATGAAGTATAAAAAACAAAACGGCCCGGCGTTTAGTGGTTTATCGAAGTGTTCCAGGATGTATATGTATAGGACCTTTTTCTTGTTTTTGTCAATATAATCATATTCCAAAATCCTGAAACGTTTTTTCTGACATCCTGTAAATTCATGTAATAAATTAATCTATAGATCCATCTGCAGTGGTACCGATGACTTTTGAAAGGGACCCTAGATTTTGATGAAATTTAGTATGAAGGTGTAAGACCAGGTTGATATTCTTGAGTTCGTGAACCAGCATATTCAGGTCATGGGAACGGGGGTTTAAGGGCTTTCAAAAGCGTAAAAATAGGCTTTTAACACTTTTGGACCTCAATTTAAAAAGTTCAACAATTTTAAGTGAAGTCTATTAAAAGAGCTTGAAAACCCAAACAATTTAGTATTTTGAATTTTTACATTGGATAATATATTTTTGGAGGAAATAAAAAAATACGTTTTCTATGTTATTTTTAAAAGAAATCAACAAAACCCTGTACCTCGCATATCTATTGTCATAATGATCAAATTCGGTAAATAACATTCACTAGGTAGGGTTTAACTTATATTTGCTTGCAACACCCATATGGTGGTAAACGTTCCTACTCACACCCCTATGGGGTTTAAGAAGAAATTAAAAAAAAACATAATTTGATACAATTCAGCATGTAATCTGCACTGGATAGGCATTATCCTATGTTTACTTACAACATACCCCCCTCCATGGCAGCAAACCTACATCCTCATTCTCATGGAGTTAAAGCGGAAAATAAAAAATACCAAAATTCATTGGAAAATAAGTGAGTACGCAGGTCTGCTGCGAAGGGTGTGTTCACTCTTATTGAGTAAAGTTGTGCAAACTTATATTCGCGGTCCATAACGAATTCTCATGTGGTTGGATACGTTTATCGTCCGCATTGCGTGACGTCAATGTAGTATTTATTTACATTCGGTGCCAGCGAAGGTCAGTATTATCACTTAGATACTGCGCAGCTGTATTGGAAACCGCGTGTCGTACGGCTATTGATAAAGATAACATGTACTAGTTTTAAACTGGTTAATTTTATTGTTCCTTATCAATTACAATAAGGATGCAACAAGCTTCAAGCTTGGTTTTATTTTGGAGTTTCTCATTACCGTTAACGTTTTTGGGTATTTGTGATGTTATAGTTCACAATTATAATTTAAAGAAGTGTATATTTTGGTTCATTCCTATTTTTATTCACATAATTAGGTTGTAGATATTTATAGTGCTTTAAATTAATTATTGATTTAGTATTAAGAAAATACTAAACGTGAGGGGTAATTTCTTTAAAACAGGTCAACCTACAAAAAATTCAATCTTACTAAAAAAAGGTAAAATACCCCCGTCGCAGCAGACCTGCGTACTCAGCGAATTTCCAAAGAATTAATATTTAATATTTTCCCTATAAACATCATAGGAATGGGTATGTAGGTTTGCTGCCATGGAATGTTGTTAGAAAATGTTAGTTTTGTTAGGAAATGTAATAGTAAGGTAAGGTAAATATCAAATTTTATCAATATTCGGCACTTTTTAATTTCCCCCATAAACCCCATGGGGGTGAGTATGTAGGTTTGCCGCCATATGGGTGTGTAGGCAAATATCATTTAAACCCTACCTAGTGAATGTTCATGCCAAATTTTATCAAGTTATTCCAATAAAGAAGCGTGATATATAGAGTTTTGTTGATTTCCCATAAGATTAACATAGGAAACCTATTTTTGGCTTTTCTCCGTAACCTGTTAAGCGAGGGTAAAAATTCAAAACACTAAATTGTTTGTTTTTTAAGCTCTTTTAGATGGTTTTAGTTAAAATTGTTGAATTTTGAAAATTAAGGTCCAAAAATGCTAAAAACCCATTTTTCACACCTTTTAAACCCCATACAACCCCGTTCCCATAACCCGATCATGCTGGTTTGCAAACTCATGAAAATAGACCTAGTCTTACACCTCCATACCAAATTTTATCAAAATCGGAGGTTCCTGTCAAAAGTTATCGAGACCACACACACACACACACACACACACACACACACACACACACACACACACACACACACACACACACACACACACACACATACATATATATATATATATATATATATATATATATATATATATATATATATATATATATATATATATATATATATATATATATATATATGTATGTATATATACATACATATATATGAAATTGAACGAATGGTGTTTTTGGCTTCTGGGGACCTCAAAACGAAAAAGTATTGTGGTCCCGGACCTAGGTTTCACCATTCCCTATAGGGAAATTCGCTAAAACCATGTTAGTGCAACTTTATGGAAATTAATTAAATACAATCAAAACAATTGAACATAAGCGACAAGAATCATAAATTTGTGTACAAAACAAGATTATTGTTAACTTTTTAACACTACCGTACTGTACTTACTGTACTGCAATAACAAACATTTGATTTATTTCGATTACAGGCAGGCCACCATAAAGGGTTTAAATGGATCGTTCTATAATAGTGTTGTTTGAATTGTTTTACATTAGGGACAATGCAAATTATTGATTATTTCATTCATACGGACTTTGAACAAATCAATGTGGATACATTTTAATATAGATAATGTGATAATAAGTATAGAAAAAACTTTATAAACCACCAATCTTAAATCCTAGATTGGTAACTTAGGACACTAAACGAATAGAATAAGTTTAAATTGAGCAGAACAAAATGTAGTAGCTCCTCATTGGGCATATTAATTAATCTAATGAATTCGGAACGTCAAGAGCCACTAAACTTGACTTTGCTGAGGCGGGTCGCGGACACTGGCCAATTAATTGAGAAGTAGCATTGGGCCACTTTAAGAATCTGGCGCGACAAAACTTGGGATATAAATTATTCAAGCGATACAAAGTGAGAAGTTTCCAACAATTCATCCAAGAAAAACGGCCGAGCAGTTTGTTTAAGTCGCGAGATATCGTTATTTATTTGACAGCGAAGTTGAAATACTTGACTACTCCAATCGTTTAAATAAGGCACTATTTGGACTTTTATAACCTTGATAACTTTTTTGTAATAGTAGGCCTATATTACATTCAATTTTTTTAAATATTAAGTAGGGCTTATTTATTATTTACAATTAATTCTATCCTCAAAATATCGGTGAAAAATACTTTGGGAAAATAAATATTTTGCCTGCATTAAATAGAACTGTGTATTTGAATTAATATAACATTTAAAACATCATTAAAACCAGCCATGATTCTTTGTTATAACTTTAAAGACTTTTGCCTTTGTTGGCTTTATATTAAAACAATGGTCTGGTTTATCAGAATACTCTTACAGTTAATCATAGTTCTTTAATGCTATTAACTTACAATATGATACAATAATAACCATTGAAAATGGAAACTGTAAGTAGGCCGACGTACCAATACCATTGACTTTACATTGGGAGTCTGTAATTTACAAAAGTCTGTAAACTATATAATAGGTTTAAAAGTATTTAAGTAACAAAACTCAAACTTTGCAAATTGTTTTTAAATGAAAAGGTCTGCTTTCTAAAATACTTATTGTCCTTGGACCTTCAATCCACAAGGAGTCAAAAAAATCTTAAATATAAGCGTAGTTCAATATGTACATCAAATTAAAGGTCTCAAAGAATAGAGAACAATGCCGTAAACCCGACCTCAAAAGGTTGAGCTAGTCAAAAATGGCAGGCGATCAAACTTTACATTATTGACGAAATTATGTATCATATAGGCCAATGAAGTTTCCCTGACGACTTCCACTAGGGACGTCCCAACATAAGTCATGCGAAAAACTTCATTGGCCTTCGTCATATCATACATCAATACAAAGGGGTTTTTCATTCCTGGCAATTTGCCACGAACCTGACTTCAAAAGGTCGAGTGACCTGATTTCATGTAAAGTTTGATCATCTGCCATTTTTGAATCGGTTATCCTTTTGAGGTCGGGTTTGCGGCATTATTCTATGTTCTTTAAGACCTTTAATAATGCGTGTGAATTTTTAATGTCACGATTGTCTAAAAGTTTAAAATCACTGTTTTAATCGCTTCATAATAAAATGTAAACATAAGGGTATATAAATTTCTCTTTATTGAAAAATTATCTTGTTTCTTATGAACAACCTTAGTAGTGTGTTTTGGTTACCGCTGGCTCAGGTCAGCAACCCCGGAAGCCATGCGCCGGGGCACACAGCTTCCGGTCGGCTATTAAATGAGGGGGAGGGGTTAGGGTTTGCGTTTGAACCAAACCTGCGCATAAAGTAAAAGTCAGTTCAAAACCGAAATTCAACAGTTGAACACAAGTAGAAGTTAGTTGAAAAAGGAGAGGGGATAATTGTCTCAAGGTCATCCGGAGGGAGTTTTAAAAAAGACTGAACTGCTAAGAGTTCAGTTTAATGTTGACCGTCGTACAGGTCAGTCGAAACCGACGAGCGACCGAAGAATAGCTTCAAGATCATTCCTCGCCGTCGAAGATACATCCGAAACTTGGACGGGGTCCTGTGGATTCGGCGGAGGCGAAGTCCTCGGAGGATTTTCTCTCGGGTGGGTAGTAGATGATATTTCGTGAACTTGTACTTGTTCCTGGTTCGTATCCATTTTTGTGTAGCGTAACTTAGAGCGGAGTTGTTGTTAGTTGAAGAGCGTATAGAATAATGAAGCAGGAATTGTCGTGGGCGCGGTTATATAAAGAATGGTGGGGATGAAATAGAAATACCTGTTGAACACAGTCGATAGGTGTAACAAGTTCGAAGTTGTAGAAACGTAACATCGAACGTAAAATACTGTGAATAACAGTATCGTCAACGTTAACCCGCGGAGTTCTAGCCGAGTATAACGGGTTAAAACTTAACTTCTTCCTAACCTTTGTTAAATTCGTTTTAGTCTTTGAAACTGATGGTTTGGAATTATTCCGTAATATATGTTGTGTCCGTAAAAGTTTCAATTTCAAACATTGCGTATCCATCACAAGAAGTATGTCAGACGTGTAGGAGTGAGAACAAGACAGATGAACGAGATATAACGTCGAGCACGCGAAGGTGATTCAAACAGGACGACATGTGCTAATGTAAATGAAATTTCAGGTTAATAGCAATTAGACTTGTACAATGAAGTTGGCGAAACGTATATATAATGAGTAGGAAGGATGTGAACACCGCAAATGCGAGTTAATTAATGGTCGCGGTGCGATGAACAATCTCCATTTATAACGGCTATCGCGTGGGAAGATCCGTTACGCACGAGCACCCAAGCGGAACCCGTGTTCACTCAAGCGGAACCCCCCCCCCCCCCATAAAAAATGGAGATTAAATCCCCCCCCCCCCTACCCCCACTCCTTCGGGTCAATGGTCGGTTATGACCGGTTGTTGACTCCATCTAGTTAAACTGAATTAAACATGGCAGCTCCCATGGAAAGTTCTAACCTCAAACCTTGGTTTCGCTCCGACTCCTTATTTGACTTTTATACCGCTGCGAACTGGACCGTACTGGAGTGAAAATAACCGTACCGCGCATGCGCTAATTCCTCCCACCATTGTGTTTCACTCCCCCTACCACTTCCCCCACCTCTCAAAATCTGAGGAGCGATACGAGCCTGATCTTCGCGTCAGTCGTCAACGAATTTTCATAGCGAAAAGTCGTTGGCGATTCGGTAAGAGGTTTCAAATATATAGTAGGCCTATATATATTTGAACTTCTTATACTACGTTGCGTTTTTTAATGCAATGTAGTGTGTGTGTGTGTGTGTGTATTAGTTGTAAGGTGCACTTATTTTAAGAATTAATATGCGCATTGCGATGTTAGTTATAAGTTGTGTTTAGCTTTAAGGTGTATTAATTTTTAAGAATATTGATGGTATTTTGATTGTGTTGAATTATTTTGTTTTTAATAATAATCTGTTGTTTTGCCTTACAGCTAGATGATAGGGGGTAGATTAACTGTAAATTCAGAAGTTCCGTTGAACTTCACTTAGAAGGGGTGGGACATCCGCAAATTGCGGACTAGGTTTTTGCATTTTGTTTAGGAATATTATGGGTGGGTTTAGTTGGGTGGGTGTTAGAGTTGCGTTTCTGCATTAACTGTTCCAGTTTCCCTTCGAATTAACGGTTACGGACGGACCC
>CM061534.1:134290163-134363575 GCA_030545055.2 Neoaliturus tenellus
AATCAGAATAAAACGTTAGCCGTAGTCGGTGCGTCTTTTATAACGGTATGTTAATGAGAAGGGTTAGCGACCGGCCGTGACCGGAAGGTGGAAGGAGTGGTGGGGAAAGGAGTGGTGGGGAAAGGAGTGGTGGGGGAAAGGGGGGGGGGTTAATCTCCATTTTTTATGGGGGGGGGGTTCCGCTTGAGTGAACACGGTTTCCGCTTGGGTGCTCATGCGGAACGGTCATTGACCCTCCCGAAAGTGGGTCAAGGTCGTTCAACATTTATAAAAAACCAAGGTGATGGGAACAGTAGTAACTGTTCCCACCACCCTGTTTGCCTAACGGTTCCCACTCCCAACCCACTAGTTACGTTCTGCAAGGGCCATCGATGCAATTTTGTTTGGCCCGTCCGGGTCCATCCGTAACGGGCCGGTCCGGGTCCGTCCGTAACCGTGAATTCGAAGGGAAACTGGAACAGTTAATGCAGAAACGCAACTCTAACACCCACCCAACTAAACCCACCCATAATATTCCTAAACAAAATGCAAAAACCTAGTCCGCAATTTGCGGATGTCCCACCCCTTCTAAGTGAAGTTCAACGGAACTTCTGAATTTACAGTTAATCTACCCCCTATCATCTAGCTGTAAGGCAAAACAACAGATTATTATTAAAAACAAAATAATTCAACACAACCAAAATACCATCAATATTCTTAAAAATTAATACACCTTAAAGCTAAACACAACTTATAACTAACATCGCAATGCGCATATTAATTCTTAAAGTAAGTGCACCTTACAACTAATACACACACACACACACTACATTGCATTAAAAAACGCAACGTAGTATAAGAAGTTCAAATATATATAGGCCTACTATATATTTGAAACCTCTTACCGAATCGCCAACGACTTTTCGCTATGAAAATTCGTTGACGACTGACGCGAAGATCAGGCTCGTATCGCTCCTCAGATTTTGAGAGGTGGGGGAAGTGGTGGGGGAGTGAAGCACAATGGTGGGAGGAATTAGCGCATGCGCGGTACGGTTATTTTCACTCCAGTACGGTCCAGTTTGCAGCGGTATAAAAGTCAAATAAGGAGTCGGAGCGAAACCAAGGTTTGAGGTTAGAACTTTCCATGGGAGCTGCCATGTTTAATTCAGTTTAACTAGATGGAGTCAACAACCGGTCATAACCGGCCATTGACCCGAAGGAGTGGGGGAAGGGGTGGGGGAAGGGGGGGGGTTCCGCTTGAGTGAACACGGGTTCCGCTTGGGTGCTCGTGCGTAACGGATCTTCCCACGCGATAGCCGTTATAAATGGAGATTGTTCATCGCACCGCGACCATTAATTAACTCGCATTTGCGGTGTTCACATCCTTCCTACTCATTATATATACGTTTCGCCAACTTCATTATACAAGTCTAATTGCTATTAACCTGAAATTTCATTTACATTAGCACATGTCGTCCTGTTTGAATCACCTTCGCGTGCTCGACGTTATATCTCATTCATCTGTCTTGTTCTCACTCCTACACGTCTGACATACTTCTTGTGATGGATACGCAATGTTTGAAATTGAAACTTTTGCGGACACAACATATATTACGGAATAATTCCAAACCATCAGTTTCAAAGACTAAAACGAATTTAACAAAGGTTAGGAAGAAGTTAAGTTTTAACCCGTTATACTCGGCTAGAACTCCGCGGGTTAACGTTGACGATACTGTTATTCACAATATTTTACGTTCGATGTTACGTTTCTACAACTTCGAACTTGTTACACCTATCGACTGTGTTCAACAGGTTTTTCTATTTCATCCCCACCATTCTTTATATAACCGCGCCTACGACAATTCCTGCTTCATTATTCTATACGCTCTTCAACTAACAACAACTCCGCTCTAAGTTACGCTACACAAAAATGGATACGAACCAGGAACAAGTACAAGTTCACGAAATATCATCTACTACCCACCCGAGAGAGAATCCTCCAAGGACTTCGCCTCCACCGAATCCACAGGACCCCGTCCAAGATTCGGATGTATCTTCGACGGCGAGGAATGATCTTGAAGCTATTCTTCGGTCGCTCGTCGGTTTCGACTGACCTGTACGACGATCAACATTAAACTGAACTCTTAGCAGTTCAGTCTTTTTTAAAACTCCCTCCGGATGACCTTGAAACAATTATCCCCTCTCCTTTTTCAACTAACTTCTACTTGTGTTCAACTGTTGAATTTCGGTTTTGAACTGACTTTTACTTTATGCGCAGGTTTGGTTCAAACGCGAACCCTAACCCCTCCCCCTCATTTAATAACCGACCGGAAGCTGTGTGCCCCGGCGCATGGCTTCCGGGGTTGCTGACCTGAGCCAGCGGTAACCAAAACACACTACTGAGGTTTTTTAGTTTTGAATAAAGACGTTCCTAAAAACCTCATTAAGGTATCCAAATAAATAGAGTTGTTGTAATTTGTACAGCATCATCCTGTATTCTTACAATATAGAGTTGGGTTTAAAGAGCTTTTGTGTAAAAGTCCATACAAATTCCCTGATCCGAAAGCCCTTGAAAGCGACCACGGTCCACGAGCCCAGGCACACTTCCAATCTTTTAACCAGCCATTCGCTGATAGCGATCGCTCTTCTAATTGGATGAGCTTTTTCATTTTATTAGAAAAATGCAATACCGTACAATTAATTGATTTCGTCTTGCAAGTGATCAAGCAAAGAAGAAAACAAATGCCATATTATATTTACTCATAAATAAATTAGTAAATGAGGTGGTGGTAGTTTAGTAATTTAATTTGAGATAAGGGTTGTTGCCTGTATGATCATGGAATTATTTAACTATGAACTCCCCTTTTGAACTGTCAAATTATATTTCTTACTTTAAAACTGCGTAGTAATCGGTCTTATGCCTGTTTTGTAGGCAATTAAAAATAAGTGTTTTTAAAAATTATAGTTTTATATGTTTTAATTAAAGCATTATCTATCAGTTGACTCGAATTGCTCTTGTTAAGCTCGAAACTGAGTAATGCCTAATTACCTATAACTATTTTACCTTTATATATAGCTCTCATTTCGTTGTATTTGCCAATTTTATTTTTCAAAAGATTAAGTGCAAGAAACAAAATAAACCGAGTAAATTTTCTACTTTGAGTATTTACCTCATCAAAGTCTTTTACATTCCCTAGGGCAATACAAAACATAAAGGTACCTGCATTTGACTCAAAACGATGACATGCCACAACGGGTAAATCCTAAAGGGGCCTCTGCGGAATGCCTCATTAAAAGCTCTTCAATCGAACGCCTTTGGACGCGACCTGACTAGCAACACACGCTGAACTCAGTTGTCCTCCGGGACTTTGAAATGTGCTTTTGACCTCTATTGAATTACTTAGAGGGTTGGGAATCTACGATATACAAAAACTGAATTAATTCAACGTCAATATCAGAGTTTATGTGTTGTAGCATTTGCATTCATAAAAATAAATATATCTGTATATTTTAATGTTGGATAAATAAAGGATTTTCGATGATTTGTATGCAAATGCTGATCTCAATTTGATAAAAGAATCTACTGTGTTATTAGTGGTACCCTATAGGGAATACCGGTAAGCTAATACGGCTTAGTACTTTACACTGAATACTGGATATTGGTATACATTGATATTGTATTGCCTAAGTATTGTTGTGAACAATGTGAAACGTAGGTATTCATGTAGTTTCCGCAATGGCCACTTGACTGCGCAGGCAAAATAATCGCTCTTAAAGTATCCCTTTAGTACCCTATTAAAGTAATTATCAACATGTTAATTTAATGAAGTATGTATAGCACATTTAAGTACCCGTGTGCCTAGTTTTACTTCCTTACATGCTGTTTATTTAATTCAACATTTAATTAACACTTAATTTGCACAGGGAAATGTATGAGAAACACATACTTTGTTAAAACCATAACTTTGAGTGGCCTAACGTGTGGATATATTAATTTTTTTTACAAAATAGTAAACAAAAACAAGGGCAATATCAAAATACAAATTCTACATACTTCATTGTGTTGGTACTTTTCCTTCAACCTTCCCAAAAATGCCTCTTTAAGAAACCAAATTCTTAAATTTCGTAACTTTGGTAACAATAAGTACTTTAAACTCGTCAAGATATAAGATCAAGACTGAGGACGACTTGTAGTGCTAGGTTGTGCACTCCTGTTATCTTCTCATCTTAGCATTGTTATCCCACTGTAATTTTCTTGAGACCAATCATCATTGCGTTAGCCGCGTTTACACTGGAGTTCCAAACATGCGTTGGCATCAGAATGTTGCTGATTTTTGTTGCGTAAATGAAAACAGCTCTAATTTTGTCTGCAACAGTACAAGTTGCAGAGAGATTTCAGACGGATTTGTGGTGTCTGAAACTAAATTTTTGTTTTCCACCGAGAGTGTAAAACGAATTTTGCAGACTAAATGTCTGCCACTCCAGTGTAAACGAGACTTTACAGTCATGCGTGGGAGTAGCATTACATGTGCGCTGATATTATAAGTTTATTACACCATAGCAAACATAAATTCACCTTAATGTACCCTCTTTGCTGTTTAGTGCTCTTTTAGAATTAGGTCGTTTTATGTAATTGATATTGGTTTATACTTAAGTACCTGTAGATTTTTGGCCTCTTCATTTTTCTCATTGAAATTTGTTCGAACGATTTAGCTGAGATGGTAGATTGTAGTACTGTTTTAGCCTCTGACATCACCAGATCGAGTGGTGAATAAATAAATCTAGCATATATTTTGGATAGGTTAAAACTTTTCTAAAGTATCATTGATTGAGTATGATTTGTATGGTTTGAAGCTTTGTAGTTTAATTTAGCAATTGGTAGCTATAAGATTTGGGTTTCACAGTTCACTATCAATGTTAAAGATTTTACAAAGTCTCGGTACTCCTTTAAAAACTAATCTTGTAGAAAACTAGTTTTAACAAATGTTTATCCAAACAATGAAACATACTTACATATTTTCTTTTTATAACAGTAGGGCTTTTCTCTGAGTAGCTTGTGCAAGGAAAAACTATATGTATTAAATTAGTATTTCGTATGTATTTTCCAAATTTTTCTTTCCATTCTTAGATTATTGCAAATCATTCTATTAATTAAATGAAATTGCGATATTAGCAATAAATATTGTTGTATTACTCTTATATTGCAATATTAGGCTAAATAAAAGTCCCTCGTTTATAACATGATATAGAAATATATTTATAATAACACGAGTGGCTCATAGGGGCAAAAGCCCCTAATCATAAAAGCATGAACTAAAGCGGAATACCCGTTCTTCATTAAGAAAGTTCCTAGAAGATTTAATTTTAATTTATATGATATTTTAAAATACCGTTTGAATAAGCAATTTGCCTCCAAAGCACTCTTTACAATCCTGCACCATTAAGACACCTATTTGTAAATGCTTCATTTTATTTGTTGTTAAACCTATATCGATCTTTGAAAAATAAGTTTTTGACAAAAACCGTAGTCCTTGAGCTAAGCGTCAATGAGGAAAAACATGATGGATGCTCAGCACCCGTTTTAGGGTTAGTTAACTTTCAATACTTAGGCCCTACATCATGACCATTTCATTGTTTCGTTTATCCTAAAACTGAATAGATCTTTTCCCTCGAGTCAGACTTGTTATTTTTTCGTCACCAAATTTTAACACGGCACCTCAAAGTAGATCATCTTCACTCACTGTCTATATTTGTCCTAATCAGAACACTTGATTTCATGTAAACATAGCAGTTTTTTTAAAATTACTATAGGGCCTACATGAAGGATCTTTCAAGAAAATCTTTCATGAAACCCTTAGAAGCTTATATATTTCCCTTTTTGCAGTAAAGTTTTGACCTGCTACTTTTTATCTAAAAAAATGTAAACATTAAAAAAATATTACAAGAAACAAAAAAGGTGACAAATTAAGTTATCTAATAAACAGTGATACCAAGTTCGTAAGGATAGGCCTACACCAACAAATAACGGAGTTATTGAGATTTTTCTCTAAAAATAACCTAAATTCGCATTAATCATAGTGCAAAATCAGTAGTTTTTTTTTTGTTTTTTGCAGAAAAACCACAATAACTTCTTGATTTGTTGGCGGATCCTTACAAACTTGGAATCACTGTTTAGATAACTTAATTTGTCAACTTTTTTGTCTCTTGTAACATTTTTATTAAATTTACTTTTTTTTAGATATTTGAGTTTAAAAATTTTAAATGGCCGTACTAATGGCCGATAAGCTGATAAAAAAGGAGGAAAAGAATCATGCTTGCATATTAATATATGGCTAATTAATACCTCGCATTAAACAAAATAATACACAATAAATCTAACAGATTACCCGTCATTGTTGACGGGCTATCAGCTATAGTGTAATTATAGTAATGCATTGTCCAACATTTTGGCATTGTTTGATTAGGAAATAAAAACAGAGGCAAAAACACCACAGACGTCAATATTGTCAGGTGACTGTTGTTCTATGTTCACTCTTCCGTTTGTCCTAAACAATACACTTTACATGGATGTTGATTGATCACTGTAAAATAAAGCAACAATGCATTAAATTCACAAAATATGCGCAAAGAAATAGTGAATTAGTAAGTATGCCATACGTAAAGTTTTTCACTAGTACGGTAAACTTTGAATTGTGAATTATAGCGTGAATCTATCTATATATATAATACGTGATGCCCTTTTTTTGTTAACACTACTCCTCCCTTATTTCTGGACCAATTTTAAAGTTTGAGGTGTCAAAAGAATGGTCTCAGTTCGTAGTTTTGCAATAAGGCTTTAGATTTTTGATATTTTAATTCTGAAGCCCACAGGAGGCCCTTAAAGTTTGATTTTCGTCCATAAGATTAACATGGGGAACAATTTTATTAAATTGCAAAATAAAACAGCTGTTGATAATAAAACAAACACACACATGTTAAAGCTAGCTGAATAGAAGCAGTTGAACTACTGGTACTGAAATATCAACACAATTCCATACTAAAAGCAAGGAGTGTCCATTTATGTGGAACAAATCGTGTGTTTTACCTTTTCCCTTAAAATGTAGGAGGTAGATTTTGCTTGAACTTTGTAATTACGTGTATTTGGACACAAAAATAAGATTACTAACTTAACCCCACAAAAACTAATTTTACTGTAGGTCTACAAAAACAAGTTTGGAAATTGAAATTTTTGACGTGGTTCTTATGGGTTATCAGATTGGAATTGAAACAACAACAAAAGTTAACAAAAATTAAAACAATAAATTTTTGCACATCGGTTTTCAAAATGCTGTGAACTAGGAAAAGGGATAGTTGGTTGTTGGTCTAAAATTAATAATAGCCTGTTTACTGTGATCTTATATAATAAAAGAGTGCATTTAAGGGTCTAGAGAGAGAACTACTAAACGGATCGAGGCCGTTTTGGTGTCAATGGATTTCTCATGACCCTTAGATGATAGGAAAAATATGGTATCCCTCGGAAAATGCCTTATAAAGCCGCAAAATGAAAATTAGACCTTATTTAGACCAATCTAAGACGTGATTTTGTCGATTTGTTTACTGCTCCAGGTGATCCATATCTTACATTGAAATTTGTCACCACTGCTTCTTTACAAAGTATTTTTGTAAACAAAACAAACAACTTTTCTCTATGATAATTAATTTTTTTTTTTTTTTTAACTCTTTATTTTGGCCAAGTGACAAAATGCCATGACAAGCCCTCAATTGGAATAAAATTATGATTTTAAAAAACTAAACAATAGAAATTTTACCACAAAGCAATCAAATAACAAAAGAATTAAATATGGATATTTTCACTTTTGATAAATTCAAAGATAACGTCCAAAACTTCAAAATTTTCTATGATAAAATAGATAAAATATTACAAGGAAGTTCCACTTTCAATTTCGTTAAATCTTTGATCATTATCTTCCTTTTGTCTTCATTAAAAAGCATGCATGCAAAAAGTAGATGGTCAGGTGTAGCAGAGTCTTGAAGACAATCACAGACTTGACTGTCGGACAAATTAATACGATAAAGATGAATGATAATTAATTGACAGATACAAATCAATCAAGGACACGCAATGTTGAAGTGGTTTTTAAAGCAGTAAAATAAATATCTTACAGCTGATGTTTTAATAAAATTTTTGTTGCTATACTATAAAGAGAGTTTATTTAATATATAGGTGATTTAGTTTATGTATTTAAACTTACAAGCTATTTATTAATATTTGTTTGCACATATTTTTTATCTATCAACTAATGAGCTTTATGTTTTGAAATATATAAACATATATTTTGATTGTCAAATTCTCCCCACCGTATTTTAATCCATTAATCTTTGTTATAACTAAGTTATATAACGTCTATATATTCTTATTTTTCATCCTTTTAAGGTCGTGTAGGCTTATGATTCTACATTCTTAGCAGTTGGTTTATTGTTCCCACTGATATAAACAATGAAGTACAAAAATGTGATGACGTGTAACTATGAACCTAGAAGAAATAAGTCTTGAAATATACAAGAAGAAATGCCAAGAATAAGAAAGAAGATGGAAATAAAGAGGAAACAAAAGACAGAATAAAAATTTTGAATAGTGTTTTAGTGAAGGTAAAAAACCTACTATACGATTGACTTAGAGGACAATTCAGTAACACTTAGTACACCCAGGAATGTACTTCTATACCATTACGCGAAAAATTCAAGTCAGAACTTGAAAGCAAAGTTCAATTAAATGCATAAATACTGTGGAAGAGCCTACAGAATGGTGCTCAGCGATGCCAAAACCTAATGGGAACGTTAGACTCATCGTGGATCCAACAAAATTAAACAAGAACGTACGGAGGCAAAAATGCCATAGGTTGAGAACACACTTAATAAGATTGGTAAATCGCCAGAGTTAAACAAAAAAGATACAAACTCCAAATTCTGGTTAATTAAATGGACTCCGAGTCAGCAAAATTTTATACAAATAAGTTAATTGGCCATACAACTGGAATGGAATAAATGGAAATATGGTTACAAACCTTTAATCATTATCTTTTTTTGTAAAATCTCATAGGCCTACTATATTTTAAAACCATATGAGAGTAAGTATTATAAACTATTTAAACTTATAAACTATTAGGCCTATGATATATAGAGATCGCCTCCTGATCGAAATTAGGCCAAATTTTGAGTTGATCTGGACCCAAGAAGTTTATAAACATTATATAACTGAAACATCTGTTTTTCCTCTTTTTAACAGTGTTTTTTACAACAGCTGTCTAATGATTCAATCAATTATCCTTCCTCCAAAATATTAACATTTAAGCTTTGAAAGCCTGTGGGGCGTAGAGGCCTGGAGTCCAGCGTGAATTGTAATAGGATTCTGCTCATCTACAGGACTATACCTTTCTAAAGGTATGCGCGAATTTCTCATATAACACACATGGACTGAGAAGAAAGGAGGAAAAGAAACATGCTTGCCTATTATAGAAGACCAGGAAATCGCCCACTGGTCGAATTTCTACCAAATATTTAGTTGATCTTGAGTTAATTAGTTAAAAAAATTATAGATAAAACTAACTGTTCTTCCTGATTTGCTATAATTTGTTATTACAACAGCTGTTTCATGATGAACGGTATGCGCGGGTTTCTTTTACGTTGCTCACAAGCTGAGAAAAAAGGAGGAAAAGAAACATGCTTGAATAATAATATAGATAACTGTTCACATTGCTAAAGAAATAAAAATTGGAATACTATGTTGTCTATGTATTAATAAACTCTGTGACCATTTTCAAACGTGAACATCAAATTCATGAATAATCTTCATGAAAATTACCCGTCATTTTTGACGGGCTGTTTGCTAGTACTATTATAAATTTAATGCATAATGTATGAGAAGATATTAAAACACCTGAGACATTATTTAAAAGTGTTTCTCCTCCAGTATAGATAACAAGCTTATTGCAAAAATTGTTTGTAAAGAAAATTTTTAACCAAAATATAAATGCCACATCAAATCAAAATGCAGCACCAACAAAGATGTAGATTTTCTTAATTTTTGTGATTTCTTTATTTAAATTCTGTAATACCATTGACTTTGTAAACTGTGTACATAGTCAATGGTAATACCATAGAAAATAAGTTTAAGAGGTTTTAGTTCGTTATAAATCGTAATAGTGTGGACTTATTCACTATGTCGACTACTAACTCATACAGTTCTAGGCTACAAAAACAGTCACAGTGATTGTTGCATAGCTCATACAGGACCGGGGAGTTGTAATGAATTATTGATTTTCCTTTTACTGTCATACAGGCCTACGTTTTTTGCGTGATGAACTATCTAGATCCAACATCTGTGAATTTATTCTAAATTTTATAGGAGTTTTAAGGCAGAGGATCTAGGACAAATCGGCAAAAGAACCATCACGTAATCCTAGCTAATTTAGAACTAAAAGAACAACTACCATAAGATAGGCATATTAAAATACCTGTTATAATATTAAAAAATCTGTACATGCTTTTTTTACCTCCAGTATATTACCATAAGCTTACAAAAATGTTTTTATGAAGATAAATTTTAGCCAAAATACCACATCAACAAAGACATTGTTTATCTCTTCAGTTTTGTGAGTCTTTATTTCAATTCTGTTTTGAATTGGAAAGTTAAGTTTAAAAGGATTTAAAGTGTTATAAATAGTATTAGTGTAAGCTCATTCGCTACGAAAAAAACTATTTTTCCATACATTAATACAAAAATAGTCGCAATGATCCATAACGTTTCACACATTACCGGGTAGTTGTCTAATTTTTCTTACAATTTACAATGCCACAAAATTTCAACACTATTTCAACTATTTTGGTGAACATTGATCGATCAAACGCTTACAAGATGGAAATTAATTGGCAGTATGATTTAAATTTTACGCAAAAAACTAAGTAAATTACCATGGAACATGGTTTGATGGCCAAGCACTCTGAAATATGCAGCGCATTGCGCTGCACAGGTACCCCTAGTATTAATTAATTTTCAAAATACATTCATTGGTTATTATTCGTGGTAATTTCTCACTCATCTGCAGAGGGTTAAGCCTAAATTGTATCTAAAAAAATACTTTGTTTACACTTAATTCTTTATTACGTACCGTTAAATTCTAAATTTAGAGATTTTATGAGAATAACAAAGAAAGTTACATGTTTTAACCATCCTGTAATCCTGTACGCAGACTACGTGGCAATTAATGCACATCTAAAAGTTGCAAATATTTAATACTAATGTTATAACATTTATGAGGGAAAAACTAGAATGCCTATTACTATCAGTGTTGATGAATGATTTGGAGATTCCTTTCAGGTTAAACATTAAGAGTTTAAAAAAGATCAAGGAAAATAAATCTGGGGAGAGATTCAGCCGCTCTCAGACAGCAGTAAACTGCCGCTGGGTTTACTGCGTTCTCGTAAACCGTCGCCCATATAAACCTGCAGGAAACGGCCGAGCTTGCCCGCCACTGCCGTCTGCCGAGTCGAGGGTTGACGTCCTCTGGGGGACATGATCTCAACCGTGAGTGGTGTGTTTGATGATTAAGGGTTTGTAGCCGTCACCACTGCAAACCGCTGCATATTATTTGTAAGAGAATGACATTATACTACCCTCAAAATGTTCTACCCTCAAAATGTACTACTCTCATAATAATGCAGCTCATTTCTTATTTCCAGAAGAATTTATGTCCTTCCTTTCTCTTGTTTTAGAATATGGAATTTACTTGAGATATTTTTTTCACTGAAAATAGCAAAAATATCTACACAACTTTTGATTTTATTTATTTATTTATCAGTGATGTTGTTAGGATTTGTACTAAAATAATTCAGAAGCCATGTTTAATATTTATTCATAAATAAAAATATTATAAATACATTAAGTACATCTAGCCTACAAGTCATGTAACAAATATAGATATAGGAGGATGACGATATGTGTTCAGGTACAGATGGCAAATATAAAAGGAACCACCGACAGAAAACCAGAGGACACATGAGCAGTTTCACTTTAAGTTCTGGACAAATAAGCGGTAAATTCTACACAGTTCTTGTTCTGAGAGTAATTTATACTCCGACAAAAAGCGTCAAAACTCCACTTTACTCAGCAACATTTCACCCCATCAATTTTTAACCAAGGAATAAAGTGAAGATGAGGTCGAAAGGCTAGAGTTGTCTGATTGTTCGTCAAGATTTACACGAAGTTTAGTTAAAATTGAAAATTCACCATTTAACCTGATCAGTCGACACAAAAAATCAAAACTTGAACAAATGTCATAAATATAGTTACGAAATATCAGGCCTACATTTCAAGAGTTGTATTGTGTAAATGACTGTTCAAACGATTGCCAACACACATCGCAGTGTGACAAGGTTTCTCAAAATTTATTGCTTGTAGATTCATCACACAATAAGTGGTTTCCTAGTTTAGTTGATCTTACAAATTTCGTTTTATTAGTAGGGCATGTTGGTATTTTGGAAGGTTGCGATATTTGATCAAGAATATCGTCCAAAAACCAGCCTATTGTCAGACCTCACAACCCACTCTCCACCCCGTGCCCCCGGTCCCCCTGACAGGGTCAGTAGTGGAAGTTGCTCTCCTCGCTGTAGTCGTACTGCTGGTCTATGTGGTTGCTGACCTCCTGGTGGACACACTCCATGTCGTCAGAGCAGGCGAGGCCCACGTGGCATGGACACTCGATGTAGTACACCCCCGACAGGTCGACGGAGACGCCGTCCGGGTAGTGGAGGGTGGTGTTGACGGGCTCTCCCAGAGGGCGGCACTGCTCGCCAACGTCGGGCCGCGGCCTGCAGTTGGGGATTGAGTACCGGCCCATGCCTGCACATCATAGTAGTTATTGTAGCTTATGCTAAACTTGATTTAAATCTCCAAAGGTATAAACTACTCTGAGATGCTGACAAAGTGGGACGACAACAAGCTTGGAAACGTTTTAAAGTCAAGCGCCACCAAAGTTGGTCGATGTCAAATGGACCATTTTTAAAGTTCCAACGTTTTTGGTGACTAAAGTGTCAAGTATTGCCATTGTTTAAAATTCCTCGTTGGCGGGTGTGCTAGGTGTCAGCTTTGGACAGGAGATTTTCAAATCGTCCAAGTTTGATGCCTGACGCACCTGCCAAATCTGACCAAAAGTTGTCCAGGTTTTTCGTGATCCAATGACATCGATCTACTTTAAGTACTGTTGTGGATAAAATATAATATTTATTTTATTTACCCTAAAGTTTAATTTATTCCACGTGTTGGTTTATGCATTTGTCCAGTAAAACAACAGGGTTACATATATTTCATGTTATACCGTGCAAACAATTTTTAAGTGGTATATATGCCAAAGAACTTTTCCGGTATACATAATAGAATTAAACTCTAATTTTTTTGCATCAATATTGTAAAATGCATTTAGTAAGTTCGGATATTACTTACAAATCTATTACTTAAAATCAGACTATGGAAGAAAGAAAATTTATAGTCTGTGTCACTTGTAATTGTAGCTACTGGTGGAGACGCGGTTCATACCCATACCTATGACGCAGCACTCCCCTTTGCCGCACTCGTCGCTCGTCTGACAGCCGATGTAGGGAGGCCGTGAGCCGAGGGCTAGGGCCTCCACCGACATCACCCACAGCACCACCGACATCACCGCCGCCACTCCGCACCACATCTGGCGACACCACACACCCACACATTACACCATTCAGTACCAAGCCTAATATTACAACTGATTTACAATAAATTATAGATGTGTTACCCTTATTCTTTTAAAATTTTAAAAGCATAAGCATATGTATAGTTTTTTCTACAAACTTTTCCACCTTTTTAGGGAAGTTTTTCAAATTTCCATTTAATGATTTCATTTTCGTTTTCGTTCATCTTCGTTCGTTGATAATGTAAAATAAATATAATTTCGTTTCATTATAATGTTTGAGATATGGTCTCCTGTCTTTCAAACGTTACATCGATTTTGTAGGGTTGAACGAACAATATGCTGCAAAGAACTTCGATTCTGCACTGGTCAGTCTAAGACATTAAAAATAAGGTATGCAATGTGAGCATACAATTTTCTCAACCAAAAGCTCAATGTTTTTAATTGGTTGTATCATATGAACTAATTAAATTAATTAATTGACCTCACGAAAACTAAGTGAATATTTTAAATAACATGAAAGCAGAAAATATTGAATGCTGAAAAATGCGCAACGTATAATGAATTATTAGGTCAATATTGAAGTTCCCCTTACTTATAGGGACTAGAAAATTTATATTTTACCTCTTCTAAATTGTTTGCCATCGTTAGTCATAATTACACAGTAACTCTTAAATTTACATTTTTATGGAAAAGATATGCTAGACTGCCTTACTATCTTAAACTTAAAATATTTTAGAATAAAAAAATATTATTCTGTTTTCTTTATTTTTAACTCGTTCTACATACTTTGGTATTATATAAAATCGTTGGAACTAAATTACAAAAGACTCCAGTCTGCTACAACAACGATAATCGGTACTTAGGGAAAACAGCACGAACCTTTGCTTTGCCAAAGTGCCTATAAACGTAACTGATAAAATCTGAGGAAATTGCACAGGAAGATCAGGTATTTTCGTCTGTCACAAGCTGGAGCCATCCTTTCTTCTCGGAATATGTTTCCCTTATCTTTGTTTTCCTTAATCTCTGTGTCTCAAAAATATATTTTGATTCGATATTCAACTGTTACTTTTATGCACTGGGTACTCCGTAATATGTTAGTCTAACATATTCAACGTAATAATTTTTCTTCTTAACCTACAATAATATATTGTACAAAATACACATACATTTTTATGTATTTCAACACATATGAATTCAAGTATTTTATTTTTATTTTGTATTTCTATTTAATATTGTTTTGGAGGGGACGGTCCTAATTCCAAATGGCAACCGAGTCCAGTGTCGAACCTTTAAAAAGATACTGACTTTTCTCAGGATCGATCCGGCAGCCTTTGGATTTTGTATTATCAATCATATTGTAGTCGTTTGTAGAATATCGTGTTTAAAAAATACAGTATATCTATATTTGCTATCTTTAGCAAAGTGACAAGAACAGAATGGAAAGTTGCCAGACCAATCCTAAGCAAAATCTTTGCAGATGATAACAGTGAAGATAATGGTTATTTATCAATTTTCAAACTGCTTAGCAGCAAGTCATTTTTTTCCTCTTTGGCACCTAGACGACGTTAGCCAAATTACCAGGCTTTGCTTATTTCCCTGTTAAAACTATAAAAAATTTCAGAAGTAGCCTATATTTTATACTAAACTTAACAGAGTTTCAAAACAATGGTGACCAGTTACTTTACATTTTGTGCACATTATAAAGAAAACAGTAGTTTGCTATTTTCTGTTCTAACCACTTTTATTGCTATAAAACTGTTAACCAAACAATCTTGGACAAACCCAATACAGCATTTTTAAATTTTAAAAATGTAAGACACGGATGTGTTAGAAATCAGTGCTACACAAAATATTATACAGAGCTCCGTTACCCCCTCCCATCACCCGCGATACCACTGACACTATGGTTCTGCGTCAGTGATCTTACCTCGATAGTTCGGCAGGCCGGCTACGATGACACTAAGCACTGCGGGCCTAACATGCCTGTTATAGAGTAGGTCAGCCCTATAATTAAGCATGTAGGCCTACCTGCATCGGCGGGAGCGGGCCTTGTACCTCTACCCCAGTTATCGCACTCCCACAGCGATCGCGTTGTGCGGTTATGTCATAGAGTTGTAAACATGAAGGTGAAAAGTTACATATTTCGAACGGCTATACTAATATTGGTGTAAAAAGGTTTAGATATATATACGCCAAAGTCTTTAGGTATTTTCCCACTCGTCTAAGGTATTTTAATCGTCTTACTCTAGTACTTCTTTACTCGCACTCACGAAAGACACATCACGATTCTTTCATGGCTAAACAATGAGTTAGTAACGTATATCCTATAATAACTACTTCCCATTGAATCACAAAACTATACTTTATTTCCATCCAATCATACATCGGTCTCATGACCAGACAGTGTTGCCAGCTCATTTCCAATCACTTCCACATTTTAGTAATCTTCGGTGTAACTCTCGCTGAACCGTGATGTGATAAGACGGAGGTGGAAGAGCGTGACTTTGGCGATAAAACAAGAAAATAGATCTAAACAGTCGTAAACGTTTGGCAGCAGAATGTTGCTGGTCGACTCGTGTCGGCCACGACCTCAGGAACACGGATGCCGCAGACGCTGCGTTCGCGCTTCGAGAGAGTCGGGGTTTTGGTGGTGCTGATGGTATACTAGAGCATTTCAGATGAAACTGAAGATCGTACAATCTTAAAATAAAACAAACTATTGTTTTAGCGAATTTTTCTATAGGGAATACGCTATTACGGTAGTAGCCATGATAAGACCTAAGCCCGGGACCATGTTACTTTTTTTTATTTCCCCAGAAGCCAAAAACACCATCCGTTCATTTTCATATATATTTAACAAGTAAATTCCAGCACAAATTCAACAGTGGTAAGCTAAATATTGGACAAGAATGTAACTAGTCAAGAGTTGTAGTCTGATACACGAGTAGTTGATTGTTATTCACTACGTATTCATTATTAATCAGCGAGCACCCCCTGTGCTCGCTGTTATTAATTCAGTACGTACTCGTTGTTACTCACTTCACTGGCGACTAATAGTCGGCATTATAAATCCCGTTTTGTTCTACAATGTAATTCTATCTATGTAGATTTCATTTTGAATATTGAAGTATATTAAGAGCAATGAACTATGTCAATTACCATTTATTCATTTTTGTTTAAAGATCACACCAGTAAAAATTTAGACCCGCTTTTTATAGATGCAATGGAAAAATTATTTAAAATGTGACCGACGAAAACGCTTTTCCAGGGTAGATATGGATTGTTAATAACTTTCAATCCCCGAAAATTCAAACTTTGTTTTAAAGTAATATGCTGTGTATAGATGTTGTAAGATCTATGTAATAACCATTTTAGATCTGAACAACACAGACTAAACTGTATCAAAATTTACCCTCCCATGCCGGTGCTAAATTCTTTAACCTTTTACCAGAAAATATCAAACAAGAGCAAAATTATCGTCTTTTGAAAAATAAATTTAAATCTTTTCTTCAATCAAACGCATTTTACAGTGTTGAAGAATTTTATTTAACACTAGAAAATTTTGAATTATTTAACTAATTAGATAAAATAAAAAGGCATTATAAGTTAGACTAGGTTGATTCTAGATTAAATTTCTTTTTTTTTTTGTATTTTTTATATTACAATTTGTTTATTAATAATCTTTTCTTGTATGTATTTTAGGAAAATTTTCTATATTGTCTTTATCTTTGCTACCAACAATGAATGTTGTAAGGGCAAATAAATCATTATTATTATTATTATTATTTTTTTTTTTACTAGTTTAATTATATTTATTTTCACTCATATACATAAAGGAAAAACCATGAATAAACATAACTCTAAAAGAAAAATTTTTTAACAATAAATATTCCAAATTTACATCCGAAACAGAGAAATACTGATGAGGACGACTATTAAGGGTTCGAAGGAGTGAAGGAGACTCTTAAATATCATTGGATTAGTAGATGAGAATATTAAAAATTAATTACGACTATTCAGGGAGAATCTCGTAAAGTGTCCTAAATGGATTACAGACAGCCGCTTCGTCATATAACATTAAAAATTATTTCCTACTAAATTTACCACAAGGAAAATCTTAAAAATATTTGTAATTATGGGTAAATACAGTGTAAAACTATGTGTCATAATGGCATGTAAAAACATTACAGTCGAAAACTATGTGTCATATGTTTGAACCAAAGTACTTTCAAAACCAATCATTTAGAATGTTATACATAATTTTAAACATCTAAGAACAATCTACATTTTGGTGAAAAACAGCAATTATATATTATCAACCGTTAAAAAATGGCGGATATTTCATTTAAAAAATCAATTGTTACGGTATAGACTGTATTTCCGTTACTTAGAATTCCTCTGATTGAAAATTCGTAATCCTCACTAAGCCTTACTGAAACGTGTAAGTACTTTTAATTGTTTATTATCATTTAGAAACAAATTATTTTTTGTAAATTTGTTTTTGATCATAACATAGAAATTTCGAATGGTAGCATATGCCAAGTACTATACAATTAAAGGTCTTTTAATTTCTTCCAAATTTATAATTTTATATCCTGTATCTCTTTTTGTTTTCGTGGTAACTAAGAATATACCATATTTTCCAATTTAAATTTATCCTGTTTCTTATAACACATTAATTAAAAGAGCCTAGACCTTAAAAAATGTGTTCTAAAAAATAATACGCAATTAAATGGGAAAATACTATTTTTCCCATTTGCCATGAAAACAAATAGATATGCAAGATGGGTGTAAATTACAAATTAAAAGACATTTCAAATTAAATGGTACTTGGCATATGTTACTATTAAAAAATTTTGAGTGATGACAAAAAAACAAATGTTTTAAATTTACATTGCCTCATCAATATGTTACGTGAGGTGAAACAAATTTTTAAAATAAAAAATTTTAAATGGTGCCGCTTCATTGCCTTACACTTTATACATCCCTACAAGTATTCCAGAAGTCTTCCAAGAAAAATGGCTCGAAGGAAAGAAGATATTCTAAAGAGATGAAATAGTAAGGCATAAAATCATGATATCTCTTTGTTTTCAAGCCCTCACATCAACAGACTGTGCCAATCGGAATCGTGATTTTTAGATAAATCTCTTCAGTGTCGATACACATAATGCGTTCCCTTATATAGCCAATACTTTTTTTTACTTAAAAAATAATTTAAGATGCAAAAGAATTTAAAATACAAGAAACTATGTTATAATGGCTTTTGTTTTGTCCAAATTGTTATTCAAACCGTCGCCCAAAAGGTAGGTACCTAAGGTTAGTAGTGTGTTTTGGTTACCGCTGGCTCAGGTCAGCAACCCCGGAAGCCATGCGCCGGGGCACACAGCTTCCGGTCGGTTAGAGAATGTATTAGAGGAGGGGGAGGTACGCATAAATTAAAAGTTAGTTCAAAATTGAAATTCAATTTGATAAGTGGGTTACGGAAAGTATGTCAAGGTCATCCCGAGTAAGTTTTAAAAAAGCCTATCCCGCTACCACAGGAAATAGTTCTGAGAGTCGAACTACCCGGTGATAGCGGGATAGGCGGATTCAATTTTCTTTGAACTTTATTCGTAAAAAAAAAAGAACAGATACAATCAATGTGCAAAAACAAATACAATCAATGTGCAATACAGGTTGAATTCTTGTGATGAAACACGGAGTTGTAAAAGCAAACGCCGACGACGAGGATGAGGTAGAGGCAGAGTCCCCAGATGACGTACTTGACGAGCTTGAAGAAACGGAATACCTCGAGTTGGTTTTGCCGTTCCAATTCCAATCGTTTAATTTCCAATTTCAATTTTTCTTCTTTCATCTTTTCCTCTTCCATCCTTGTGACGAAGGAAACTTCATCCATCATATCCATCATTAGTGTTGTTATTTGGTGTTTGAAATTTGGAAGCAAGTGATGTCGATAGTTCAAATGTTGGAGACGAAATGAGAAATTAAAGCGAGGAACGTTAGTTAAACGAAGAAGCGGTGGGGGGAATTTAATTACACCGAAGCGGTGGGGGAGTTGATTTACAACGAAGTGGTGGGGGAAGGAGGTTGCTCACCATTTGTTTCCGTACTTGCTGTCGTCGTGTCTGATTGTGGAGGTGTTAGCGGAGTAAGATTTAGCAAACTATCTTCATCAGAACTGTCAACCTTATCACAAATAGGACAGGCGTAAGTTATTTCCAGACTCATTTTAACAGTGTTGAATTTACTAACAATTTCGTGTAAAGTATTAAATATCTCTTGCAAATCTTCTTTAGAATTTACTTCGAAACTAGAATTCATTCGTGCCAACGGAGAGTTGTTCATCGTGCGAGAGTCGGTGAGTGAATGAAGATCGGTGTTTAGGAAGGAGGCCTATTTTTCGGTGAGCATGAGCTTGTTATTAAGTAAATAGCTAAGTTCCTCTTCTTCGTCTTTCAATTCAAATATCTTAGCTGAAGTAGTAGCCCTTGTTTCGTCTTCACTCGATGACGAAGAAAATCGAAACACCCTAGCTGAAGTAGTCGTTGTTTCGTCCTCACTCGATGATGAAGAATATTCACGAGGACGTAAATAATGAACATCAAGTCTGATCCATCTCATAGGATATCTATCCATGACAGAGAGCAAATTTTGAAATATTTCCTCCAACTCTTCCCTGTCAGTTATTATATGTTGAAACTTGACGAAAGGCGATCCCATGTTGTTAGTCGGAGTGTTGAAAGTGAAATAATTTCAAAGGTGGATTCAATAAGATACAAAATTTAAACAAATGGTGGGGGGAAATCTAAAAGACTTATGGTAGGGGGAAATCTAAAAAACTAATGGTGGGGGAAAGCTCAAGGTCATCCAATTGAAGTTTTAAAAAATAGTGTAAAACCGAACTTACACATTTGATGGTTCTACAGGATCGGAATACCAATCTGATCTGTATTTACATCTCATTATCATATGTGTACAAAAATCATTTTGATGAGACATGGTGCGTTGACAATGAGCTAGATCGAGAGGATGAAATTTGAAACATCTTTGAGGACAGCATGTATGAAAATATCTTGATTTGTAAAATTTGAAGGTTCGCAATTCTGGTGGCGGTAGTTGTTTTGTTTTGCACTTGCAGTAACAAGATCCAAAGAATTCACATTTAGTGCAAGCTAACCCGTCCACCATCATTGGTCCTAAATCTGTACATTGTTGTTCACAACAGTAACGGGGTTCGTATTTGTATTTTTGTTCTTCCATGTTGACGCTGCTGTGTCCAGTGAAAGAATAAGAGCTTATAGTGTTGAATAGCGAGTTTTATGTACTACAAAAAGTGGTGGGGGGTAATTTCAAGGTCATCCAAACGAAGTTTTAAAAAATTATACCTTACTAATGTAAGGAATGTTGATACTTAAGAAGTTTATTTCTTTTTATCTTCTTCAGACTTTGTCTGTTTGTTTTCTTCAGACCTTTTCTCTCTCTCCGCTTTAGCCATAGCGATAAGTTCTTCAGTTGATAGTGGATGTACTTCAGGAAATTTCAAAATTAACTTAGCTTGATATCCTTCTTTAGTTAATATTTCTAAATCTTCAGTCATTTGTTCAACTGTATTGTAATCTTTTCCATAGATTTTTCCATCAAGTTCAATCATCATTCTGTATAACATCTTTAAAAATTAGGTGTTGACGCAGCGACAGTCGGGAAGCGAATGATTAGTTTTTACAAAATATCACCCCACTTGACGTTGATCACGTGATTCCTTAGTTCTATTTGTTAAAAGTTATTTAACATTGGTAATACTTGTGGAACTTGATGTTATGTTGACCAGTCGGCGATGAAGATGTTGTAGGTTGTGTAGAAAGAAATACTTCATCATCGCAATATTTTGTTTTAGTAAACATCCTTATATTAGTAGCACTAACATCAACAGTTAAATGATAACCACCGGTAAGTAAAACTCGCATTTCGTTTGTTAAATCTTCAAGTTGTTCAAAACTTGTAATGGTGTTGGTATCGTAAGATGCACACTTAACCTTTAGGGACATGTTGAAGTTTTGTATTTAGTGATAGAGAGCGAGATGCGTACGGTACGAAAGGTAGTCGTAGACTGATGAATTTCACAAGTTAATTTTCACTTTTATTATCACACAAAATTGGGTCAAGGTCATCCCGTGGAATTTTTAAAAAAGCAACATATTGCTATGTATAAAGACATAACAATATGTTGCTTCTTTTATTTTTTCTTTTCTGTTTTATATTATCTTTATTGAGAAACCATTACAAACACATATATTTACAATACTATGTACAAACTAATTAGTAGAAGGTGTTACATGAATAGTTAGTTCAGTTGAGTTGTTTCCACTCGGTCCGTGTGAAACCAAATAGAGTGCGCCGGGTTGAATAACACGAAGATCTTCATTCTGTAGAAGTTGTACGAATCGTTTCGGTAGGAATATCTGAAACTTCGGTTCGTCACCAACTGTATACGGCGCCTCGCTCAATGTGCAATTAATAGCATCGCCCACTGAAGTGTCCATCTTCTTGATTGTATGTATGATATAATGTTTTTCTTCTTTTAGTTCCGAACATCTCTTCGTTGGTAAGATTGTTGACTTCGAATGAGCGTTGAATTGATCAACCAAATTCTGAAGGAAGTTCTGCGATGCCATCTTAATGTTATTGTTAATCTTGTTGTTAATAATAATGTCCGTCGGAGATGTTGTCTCTTCGGAGGTTCGAGTAATACTCATGCTGCGTTATGGTAGCGCTCTCGCTTTTATTGTCGATGTTACCCCCACCATTCTGTTGAAGGAAATTATTCAGGCGGTAAGCATTCTTCAAAGCGCACTGTGACCTTCGATGTTTAAAACTCTTTGATGAAATACAAAGTTCATTAAAGTAGCATTGGAAATCTCTATCCATCTTTGCATTAATCACTTCGTTAGTTGTAAATGATTGTATCCAATTAGCTTTTTCCAATCCCCTTGTGTAGATAGTTTTGAATTCTTTGCAATAATGATTCATAATGTGCGGCATCATGTTATAATTAATAAAACCTTCATCCCATCTTAAGTTGTGAAAATGTTTGTTCAACCATTTGTTTGTAACTTTCGCTTTAGTTGTTAGTCTACTGAATGGTAATGGAGGTTTAAATAAGTAATGATAAACTACAGATGTGTTCATATCCAAAATTACTAATTCTTTGATAATAAAGTTTCCATCATTACCTCGAAAAGCTTGAAATTCAATTATACCTCTTTTAACATCCATTAAATGTGGCGTATTAGAAAACGAAACCCGTTTGTTCATGATGAAGTCTCATCAGCAACTGACTACATACACGATTGTTCTTCTTTAACTTCTTGCGCTTCTTCGTCGATATTAAAGTTGGTGTGATAGTTGTTCAATTGTCTCCACATATCCACTTCTTGAGGTATTCGATTAAAAATAGAAGTATCCACAGGACCGTATAAAAGTGGAACGAAAGGTTGTCTGTCCAATGTATCGATTAGATAGTCTTTGATTATTGCACTTGAAAATATTAGTTGTTTTAAATATCTGGTGACGGGACCGGTAGTACAACTTAAAGTGTAAAATTCTTCTTTTGTCAAATGTAATTTTACATCATGTCTAGTTAAATCTCTGAAGCGAACGATATGTCCTCCACGATGTTTGACTATATCAACTTCAATATTTGATTCTAATAAACTTAATCTTGTTCTTCTTCCAAATGTGTTGTTACTTAAATAACATTCCAAAAGATGTAGATGTTTCATAAATGATTCCCAAGAAGTTTCAGTAAATGAAACCATTTTATTTCCATGATTTAAAATAACAATCGGTGAGTAATCCAATGTTTTTAAAATTCCAACTGATATATTTTTCGTCATGCATGCAGAAATGGGGTAGAAAATTCGAAGAAATACTTCTGTTAAAATATTTGTTGTAATGTTAACTTCAATCTTCTTTCTTTTTACTTCTTTTTCAACCTCTTCTTTTTCTTCTTCTTTCTTCTTATGTTTGTTAAACTTGAGGAATTCATCCATTTCTCGTTCAACTTGTTTTTCTATATCAGAACTATTATCATCATCAACCAGAGGTGTATTTTCTTCTCCGTTAGTAGAACTCATCTTGCGAACGATGCTTCCCATACGACGGTCGAAGATATAATGAAATTTCTACTCATTATTTTCTCTCTTTTATGTTTTTTGTTAAATCTTAAACTTTATACAATTACGTTGTACTAATTCTTCTTAAAGTACATTCTTCACAATTCCGGTTAGCGGTGTGTAAGTAACTATTTTATCGTGTAAAATTAAGCAGTATGCCGAAGTTCCATCCGCTACTGGTTCTTCAAATTCCATTTCAATTTTTATATCCACACTTGATGATTTTACCGATTCATTCTGTTTCGAACAATCGATTACAATTATCGGAGCCTTGGAATAATACTGGTCAGGTGATAATAGCGGTGTATTAGTTTTTCCATAATATGACGATTGAAATCTTGCATACATATCGTATAAAATGGAAAAACGTTTTTTGCTGAACATGACATTTAAATTGTCATATGGAAAGAATTGAGAATTTAGGAAAACCTTACAATTCTTTATTTTACAGTGATCAAATTGACCAGCATTTGCAGTGATAACATCTTTTCGCTTAGTTTGAAAACCAAGTATTATATACCTTGCTCGTTCCAAGTAAGTTGATGTCTTGACGGTCCATGTTTGTCGTTCTGTCTGAGGTAGTGTAGGATATTCATGGAATTCCCAACTTCGGAATGGCATTACAATATCACGGTCAGATTTTAACTTCCTCAATAATACGATTCTATGTTCATCGGCCAATCTTACATGAGGTACTCTCCACACAACTTTATCCAACTGTAGTTGCCATTCTAGTTTATCTTCTGTAGTTGCAGGTTCTGCAAGTATCAAGTCCTTGTTAGTTGAAGATCTCAGTAATACCAACTCTTGTTTGACATTTATTATTACTCGTTTGTAATCTTCAGCAAATCCCAAAAGCAATCGTAAAGGTACATGAAAATCAAAGTGACCGTTGGAAGCTGGTGTTATAGTGTCTTTATCAGGGGCAACCCATCCGGCGGTGACTATTGAATTTTTCTCATGCGGTGTTAATGATGTTAATCCTTTCAATGTCGTTGTTATACCAACCTTTTTTGTTGAATCAACCGTAACCCCTGATATTTCATATCTTATTTCATCAAAAAGGTATGCCATCGGGTTATTTATAAAAGGAACCGTTGAAGCAGTTTTTCCATCCAATTTAAGTACTCGTCCTTCAATGTACAAATAACTTTCGCACGGTAACGTGTAAATATCTTGTTGTTGAATGGGAATCCTTATTTCATCGTTATTGTTTAATTTTGATGAAGTGTAAGGGTTGTGCGTGTGATATTCCTTCTCCCATAGTGTTTCGTCGAATGTCGGTCCTTGAGATATATCCAGGATATCCATCGTTGTTAAGTTTCAATCCAATCTTCTGTAGAAAACGAATGTTGTCCGATGTTAACTCTTCCAATGTCGAGGAGCTACTGAGCTCCCGACCCTTCCGTTGCGGTTTAAATGTTAATCCCATGTCGACTTTTATGTTGCCGCTCTGATGTGTAACCGTATAGTAATTGTTTCTCCTCTAAAGTCAACACTAACACCGTCTTGATCCAATATGTTCAGTACGATGTCTGAAATGAAACTGGTGTTTAACGGTAGGTATATTAAGTTTTGTGGCTTTTCAACAATTTTAAAACCGGGAGCTACTGTTGGATAAAATGTATGTAAAATATGCTGATTCACTCCCTCTCTATACGATCCGTGTATAATATTACACGTTACATCGATACTATTTACTTTTAATATTGTTACAGTTGTATTACCTGAATGAGTTGTTCCAGGAGTTAAGATTTTTTTTGTTGTATCTGTAAATCCAAGTAAACTGCCAATCGAATGTTTCAAGCTGACATCAATATAGTATTTCGAAGTTATTTCTGCTTTTAAAGTATTATTGTTTCCTTTAACGGTGATATTTTCTTCTCCGAGTGTTTTCTGTAGTAATTGGTTTATATCATCAATTTCATAAGCTCCAGTTGGAAATGTAATTATTTTCAATTCTGAATATTTTCCTGAAGCATCCTTAGTTTCATAATAATGTAGTAAATTGTTCTTTCCTTCCGTAACATTAGGAATTGAGTTGTAGGTAGTCAAATCAAGTAATGCCGCTTCCCATAATCTTTCTTTGGATAGACGCAATGCTGGGAACAGCGTACTTTTCAATGTGGATGAATTTCCACTCAGGGACACTGTATACGATGACATCTCAAAGCTGACTGACACTCTTCGCTAGAAACTCCAAACATAAATGTCCACATATTTCAGTATTGTCAGGTTGTTCCCTTTTATAGTTGTAAAAAATATTTTTAGAGTTTCGAAAATAATGTTGAAGTTCTTTTGGCGGTGGTAGATTGCCAAAACTGTCAAAGTAATAAACGGTTTGTCCGAGTTTTTTATAGCATACCCAATGAGTACCTGGACCATAGGTGGAATCCAAATTTACTATTCCAGTTTCATTTTTCCATATTGTAATTGGTAATTCATCTTTCATAAAAACTCCTCGAAAGAATGGTATTTTTAAACATTTTACATAATCATTTAATTGATGATTTGTTAAAGCTTTATTTGGAATTATCAATTGATTTTTCTTATTTAGTACACACGGTATGGTCTTAGGTATAAACCTGCTCCGTTTTTTACCATTGACCAAATAGAAGCTTTCTTTACTTTTGCTTTACGAGTTCTACGACGTCTCTTCCTAATGTTTCCTCCTCTTTTGGGAGCTCTTCTCTTTGCAGGTCTTCCTCTGCGACGTCGTCGTCTTCCAGCACCAAATTTAGCTTTCGTCTTCATGGCTGTAGTTACTGCCCAAGCCGATGCTTTTTCTGCAATACTTGCGTCACTTGACTTTACTCTTTGCCAAGCCTTTTCCGCTAGAACTTTATCCGCTATTGATCTATTCGTTGAATCTTTATACTTTGAATATGCTATGTCGTGTTCTTTGCAAGCTTGATCTAATTTATTAATTCCAGGATCTCCTCTTGCTAAACGTTTTGCCAACTTAGTTCCAGGTCCACAATATTGATAACCTCCGGGCAGATGTAATTCGTATGGTAAAGCGTCTATCGCTCGATTTACAACAGCACCAACAGGAATCCGTTTGAGCAGGGATAATGCAGCTGATGTTATACCACGTCCTCTCTTGCCAACGTCTTGACGACGACTGAGCGATACGGTCTTCATTATGCTGTTTTATGTAACCAACGTCTTCACTCTATGAAATACTTTATGATAATGAATCCTTTTTTTTGTGTATTCTATACTTAAATATTCATAAGTTTTACTGGTATCTATCAATGATTTCATCTTTAATCCATTGGTTTCTCTGAGAATCTTCGATTTTATTGTGTTTCATCGATGCATTAATCAAATGATTATGCATATCAATAACTACATTACCTACAAGATTCATTACATACTCTACATTAGTAGCATCTTTGTTACGTGTAGGATTATCAAGATATGTGATACGTTTACCATTACATGTATACGCAGATGGATCGTTTGTAGAGGTTGCTATAACTTGATTAATAGTAGCAACATCATTCGGAGCTATTCCTGCTGATATGTTAGATATTCTTTTATTTTTTCCATCATATACGTTATTTATTTTATCTCTAACTATAGTTTGTTTTACAACAACACAATCCTGATCATCTTTACCAGATTTAACTTCGGTTAATCGTCTGCCTCCACATATAAAGTTAACACCAGTAGCTGATAGTTGTGGCACTTGTGTTAAAATAACAGCATCATGTTCTTCCGTGCCTAAACTTATATTTGACAATCTTTTATTTTTTCCATCCCACTTGTTATTTTGTAGTTGTAGTAAGGTAAACTTTTCACTTCCTTGCACAAACTCATCACCTTTCTTTGACACCACCTGATTTTGTTTAACAAAAGCGGATGTTCCTTTCTTCAAGCTTTCATTCATTTGTCTCACAGTAGCAGCATCCGATGGAGTTGAACCATCTTTCAGATTGGACAACACTTTTCCATGACAATCAATAACAGCACCATTATATAAAATACAATTATCTTTAATGTATTTAATATTAACACCATCACTTTCTTCTTTAGGATATCCAATATCGTTTATAGTATATTTATAGAAGGAAAATCCATCTTTTTTCTTTTCTGGTATTACAGAATGCAAATAACGCTTATTGATTGTATCTGTATCCTCGGTTGGATCTGCCACATTAGTTATTTTATAATTTAAAGCATTGTACTTTTTTCCACTTTTAGTCTTTTCCAACAGTAAAGCGTATTCCATCGCAGATAGAAAATAGCCTTTATTAACAACATCTCCATTGTTGACTGGTTTTGCAACATTAATAACCCTGTGAGATTTTGCATCATACAGTTGGTTGTTGTCGAGTTTCAAACTTGTAGATGTTTCCTCCTTTACTGTTTTTAAATTTGTTGCATCTCCATCTTCTTCTGGATCCTTAACAAACTTTAAACGTTTATTATTTATGTTATAGTCACCTTCGGGTGTTTGCGGTAATCCACTTCTTTTTCTGTTTTCTCCAACTTGAACTCCTAACGCGGAGTATCGTCCGAACTTGTCGACACTCATGTTAGAACTGACACATTATACGCCTGCAACTCTTATATATCCGCGGATAATTATACGATTATGCCGCGATTCCTGAGTTCGTCAATCAGAGCTACCCATTCATTATTTAAACCTGTATGACCGGCTTCCATGGCTTCATGCAATAGTCTCATTCTATCAACCAATTTATTGATGTCGTTGTAGTAAATCACATTCGTATTGTATAGATTTTTCATCAATCCTTTGCCAGATGTTGAAGTATCTCCTTTACTCTTTTTACCATGTTGTTCAAGAAGTGATAAATCCATAAGTGATAAAGATTTTCTTTTCAGTGGTTGTCTCACCGCTGGTGCAGTACGTAATGTTGGCAATTTTCGTGGAGCAAACAACTTTTTTATAACGATGTTATATTTTGTTGCACGTGAACGATTAATCATTGCATCCTTTAAGTAGTTTCTTTTATGAGCGTTAGTATTTTGTAGAATCTCCTTAAAAACACTTAAATCTTTGGATGAATATCTTAGTGGTATGTTTTTAAAAATTAATTCATATAGTCCTTTTGTTCCTTTATATTTATGCTCACCAATAATGATGTAATCGTCTTGTGTTATTTCAAGCTTTGAATCGCCGATCTTTAATTCATTCCCATCAATTCTTGCTCCGTATACATGTGATCTACTCAAATTCGGGTTTGATTTCATGTCATGTAGCATTTTCATTATATATTTTCTTCCAAGAGGTCCATGTTGTAATATATCGCTACTCAATTGAGTTAAATTTGGAATAGATTGTTCAGCTTCAGGTATTGGCTGTTCTTCTTCCTTTTCAACAATTGGTTCTTCTTCTTCTTTTGTTTCTTCTTGTTCACTAGCACTTGTATATGAATCATCATCTTCTTCTTTTTTTATTGCTTGTACTTCTTGTTTAGAAACTGGTAGTAAAACATCTCCTTCATAACGAGGTTTACCAATAGTTTCTGATATTTGTTTTAAAGGTTCCGTAATAGGTTTAAATGTAGTCTCTAGAAATTCTTCTCTTTCACTTAAACCCATCCTCAATGCACGATTTTTCATCCTAATAGAATCACTGAGTGATTTTATTTCTTTTAATAGTTTTTCTTGGTTCGCCATGTTTACACTGTGAAGTTCAACGTATAACTAGATGTAGCACTGGTAGTTCAACGCATAAATACAAATTTATCCAACCCTATACGATATCTACCATTTTTAATATCTTCTTCCTTCATAATAACGAGAAACCCATATTTCTCATTCCATGCTTTGCCGCACATCTCTTTAAATTTCTCAAATGTCATATCCGCATTTACATGATCATTATATATATGTTTTAAATTTGTTTCATCTTGCTTGAAGATGATCAACATATTTGCATTGTCTCTTATGAGTTGTTTTGGAATCTTACTGTATGTTTGACCAATATAAATGCTATCGATATTATGATGTCTTCCCATAGCGAAGTAATTCCTTATAGTGTCGTGATTTTCACAAGACACATCATCAAATATAAAAATAGAAAATGGTTTTGCTTCATTTGGTTGCATAATTGTTTCGCTGGCATCAAACTTGTAGAAATTCACTTCAGGTACACTTGCAAGTACTTTATCCAATAATTGATATTTTGGTTGTTGCAATGATTTTGAAAAAATGTATATATTGTTAAAACGCAATCCTTTAGGATTTGTTATAAGGTTAAAAACAACATTAGTTTTTCCACAATTTGAAGGACCAGTTATTAGACATCTTATCGTATTTGGTAGTAATTCACCATGTTTACCATGATTTAACTTATCATTGTCAACTGTCAATTCATCAATATTATTGATATTAAATCGATCTTTTTGTTGTACAATCTCCATCTTGTGTCAAGGTTAAACACACAATGAGCTATTAAATTACTATACCAAGTCTTTTGAAGGAATCCATGAGTCTTCACTTTTATCGAATCCTAACCACCGGACTTTAACCATATCCTTTTTCCTTTGTAAAACCTTCTCAACAAGATATACATCACCGACATTTGATTTCAACAATTCATGTCCGTAGAATCCACCTTGAAGTAATTCACCCTTGTTATCCTTCAATAAGTAAGTTTCAGGTATAGTTGGTTGCACTTTATAAACTGTAAATACTTCATTAGTCCAATTTGGTAGATATCTTTTACTAAATACACCTTTGTATTTGCTTATACGAACTTTATCGTTGACCTTAAACTTTTTTGGTTGCAACCTTTCCAATTTAGGTGTTGTATTATTTCTGATGCGTTGTAATACAACTTTAGCATTAGCACTGTTTACTTGGATAGGTTTCATTCCGATGGTACGATGATATTTGTTGTTATATTCTTTTATAAGTTGTGGTAATATGTCATACCACACGTATGATCCTCGTTTTGAAAATTGTTTGTACATCGCTCCTTTCAATGTTCTATTGAATCTTTCAATTATTGAAGCTTTAACTTCAGAATTTGTAGAATAATGATTTATTTGATATTTCTTCATCAAAGCTCCAAAGTCTTTATTAAAATATTCTTTTCCATCATCGGTCTGTAGATGTTTGATTTTGAATTTATTTCTTTGTATCGTTGTTTCCATAGCTTTAGTAACACTCTTACCAGTCTTATCCTTCAATGGTAAGGCGTCAGCTATTTTAGTAAAACAGTCTATAATTGTTAAAATATATTTAAAACCTTTGTTTAATTTACTGTGCGGTATCATTTCAATTAGATCAGCTTGATAAAGATCATTCATTCCCTTAATAACTGTACTTCTTCTGGGAAATCTTCTTCTTGCTGGTTTATGTAGTTCATTTACAATCTTGTCCTTCACACTTTCCATCTTTAGGTGTTGCTTTTACACCGCTTGTAAAAATACTGATCCGTACAATAGTTCATTCTCTTTTATATAGTTTGAATATAGGTCAAGGCCATTTTCATATTAGTGTAAAAAAGAGGAAACATGGCATTGAGCTTGCCATGTCCCCTCTTCTTTACGGAAAGGAAAAAGGAACAAGGTAGAGGACGAAGAACAGGTTTACTGGTCGATAGGGTTCAGGGAGTAGTGGCCGAACGGTAAAGTATTAATTTTATCTTCTAAAATATGGCGCTTGTCATCTTTGTAGCTTAATGCCCACTTTGTTTGTTTGACACTAAAAAGTTGATGATTATAACTTCTAATAGTGTTGAACGTTGCAGTTGTTTCAACATCTTCAAACAAACATCTTTTATAATGTTCAAACTGTACGTTCTTCTTCAGGAAAGAGGTTTTTATTCCTTTGGCCTTTTTTGTGACTTGATGTTGATTCCTTTCGCTTATGTACAGTTGAAATGAATATAGTTTGGACATTAATGCTACAATCTCCATCATCGGTACACCATTTGTTTCATCCTTAAATTTTCCCAATACTTTCTTGTTTCTGTCGTTGTCGTAATTTGGATGGTCCTTGGGATAATCTGAAAAGTCGAAATCATCTTTATATATAAAGGTGCGTAAATCTTCGTACATGTCATTTGTTTTAATCCAGTAAATTAGTGCATCCGTATCCATATATGCAATACCAATGTTCTCTCTTCCATAATAGTTAACCATCTTCTTATAATGAAACTCGTACATGTGTGTTTTGGAAATATCCAAGATTGACATTCCAAGATACAAAGGACGATCCATTACAACTGACTTCTTGTTCATGGAAATAACAACTAGATTTTCATTAATAATTACAGATGAACCAAAGTTTGGTTGTTGCACTAATTTCTGTAATTTTACTGGATCAGTTACCAATTTGATATCCTTATGTTTCCTTTTGTTTTCCAAAGTCTTGCCAAATATTGCGTTGTTCATTAGTTTGAAGAAATCTTTTTGAAAACTTGATGTAGCGGCAGCTCTTCTTCTTGTGTTATTGTCAATGTACGGTTTTAACCAACAAGATTGAGAAAATTGTAGTACTCGATTAATTTTTGTAATTTTCAATCCCAAGTCTAAGGCTTGTTGTATCATCCAGTAGTGTCCAACATACCTAGACTTGTTGGTTAAAGTCATCAATAATTTCGGCCATCTTCCAGTTGGAGAAACTTCAGTCTTCGGGAGAAGTGGTAAATCGTAATGTTCGTCGTGAAGATGTTCGGGATATTCAAAATCGACGTCAAATATGTAACCCGTTTCTCCATATTTCGGTATATCCATTATGTTTCCAATTGATTCTGGGTCTATCCATTTGAAATTATCATATGGAAGAGGATTCGACATTGCCCATCCGTATAAGTTATTTGCATCAAAATAACCCAGGAATGTTGTTGGTTTTGATGCATCATAATCGGGCAAATATTTGTTGTTTGCCTTAACATAACGTGTTACACTTTGCGTCAATCCTCCTCGAACTCCTGATTCTAACATCAACACCATATCTATATCTGTAAGAAGTTGTATTTTACAATTTGTTTCTTTTAACATGGCTTGCCACGCTAGTCCAGGCGAAGTGTACGAATGTAGAGGGTCTAATCCATATGACGCAAAACACGTATTTCTAAATTCTTCCATCACATCACATAATAAAGTCACATCTAATTTAACATAGAAGTCTGAATATTCCCCCAATGTTTTAAATCCTAATTCGTTCCATACTTTGCATGCATGATCATAATCATCTTGAGATATATCCATGTCGTACAGTTTACTTTTAAATTCTTCTTTTGGAGGTAGTGATGTTTCATTAAATCTTTCTAAACTGTCTATGTAATCATATGGGAAAACTCCTTTTCGAAGTACCAGATCCAGTTTATCGCTGTTTACAATCTTCTTCGTTTCGATTAAATCTTGTTTCCTTAGGTTTTCAGAAAGTTTGGACAAACTCGACGGCAAAAATCGGTAGGAGTCCAAGAATCTTAATTTGACGTTTCCAACTTCTTTGGAAAAACTTATAAACTTCTCTGAAGTTTCAGCTAACACATCGATTTTACCGTCGTCTCTTCCTAATTCAGGTATTATAAAATGAGCGTCGTACCCACTGAGATTATGCAGAACCACAGGAATAAATAGTGGTAAACGATAGCTCAAGTTGCATTTATTACAAGCAGCACCTCTGTAATAACCTGTAAGGTGGTCGTGATCTTTAACTTTATAATTCTCAATAGTAAAATCATTTTTGCACAAGAAACAGTGAGTCGCATTTTCATGTTGAATTTCTTCTTCTTCGTCCATCGGTTTCATTGGTACAATATCTGTATATAAGCTTTGTGTATTTCTAGCTATTGAATATAGGTGATCAAGAAATATTTTTTCCGCATTTTCACCACGATATACTAGAGGTTCTGAAGTTAATCCATATCTGTTTAAATGTTCTTCTGATAATGTTGATTTGACCATTAAACAAAAACTGTTTGGTTTGTGCATTTGATACTTTACACTTTTTCTTGCTTCACAATTTTCATCTTCAACTGGAACAAGTGTTGATTCAAAATCTGCATACACAACTAAAGGGATACGGTATTGATGGTGAACTTTTTCAAATGAAACGAATGCTCTGCTTTGCGGAGGTAAAATAATCTTTGCTTCATAATTATTGTTACATAATCTTTTGTGCTCTTGTAACCATTCTCTTCCTTGTCTTCCTTCTCGTTGAAAATTAAAACATCTCTTGCAAATCAACTTTTTATTTCTATTTTTTGAAAGTTGCTTATTAACAAGAGAGTCAAATTTCTTTATGTACACATAGTGAGACACATCTCCTCGCGTTAGTAGTAGTAAATCCGTATGATCTGGTAGCTCTTCTTTTGCAATACGTAAAGGATACACTTTGTTTGAACTATCTAATGCAAAAACATTAATAGACGTGCCGGGATTTTTCTTTTCAAACTTTGATATATCTTTTGTAGAAACGGGATACGTTATTCCTTGAAAGTTATACCTGTGTCTTGCATCTTCATATTCTTGGTTGGGTCTACATGGATTTCGTAATACAAACTTTGACGTCATAGCATAGCGAAAACATTCATTATTTTCATTTTGAACATTAATACAAGACTTAGAATTTTCAATTCTTTTTGGCAAAGGAATATAACTAGATCCCATTAGTCCGTATCCATGTTTGTGAACTCTTATATCTAATCCTTCAATGCTTGTAAGACTCCATCCGGATCCTCTTCCTTCGTGTTCCTGAAGTTTGGTTAATATTTCTTCTATACAATTTTCTACTATTGAATCAATGTCTGAACTTCCTATGATGGTTCGGTTTTTTGTTATGAATCCTCTTGGTGATAATTCTTCTTGTACATTTATAAACATAGCTTCTAGTAATAAACCAAATTTAAGAAAGTTCAATCTTTTCAATTCATCTTTTAAAGTTTTACTTATAATTGGTTTTGCTTCTTCAATAAATTCTTCTAGATTTAAGTCTTCATTTTGAATTTTATGATGCATTATGACTTTACCAGGTAATGCAAATACTTGTAGATTTGGTAAAGTAGTTGAAGGTCCTGCTAAAATTTCATCTTGTTCTTCTTGTTCTTCTTGTTCTTCTGCGTTGTTGTGAAATAGTTCTTTATGTATTTCTAATAGAATATTATCGTTGAACGATTCCGAACATTTATCGCAACGATACATGTTTACTCTTCCAAACTTCGCCGAGAAATGAAATGGGCTCTTTTGTTCCTCCTTTTATAAAGGTTCCCCCACCACTGTTTCATCTTCATCTTCATCTTCTTCACTATCCGAGGAAAATAGTCTTCTACAAACCGATTGTTCATTCGTATTTTCTATTCCAGTTGGAGTTTCAGTTTGTACTTCTTCATATTCAAACGATGACGAAGATTCTGATATTACTACGCTTAAATCTTCATTCTCCACATCATTGGTGCTTTCAACTTCTGATGTTATTAGATCTATATCCATATCATCTACGCTTTCTACTTGTGATGTTTCACTGATGTTATCCTCTTCTTCCATATTTAAATCTTCTAGTTGAATTTTATACAATATTTCAACAAGAGGTTTCCTTGAATAATCGGTGTTGTCCACAGGAGCCATTTCAAGTAAATGAGGAATAACTTTTTGCGATTCGGCTTATATGATATTTTGATAAGTATGTCAAGGTCATTTTAGATTAAGCGAGAACTGGGAATAGATCACTAAGCGGCATGTTATTTTATTACCACAAAGTGATCTATTCCCCATTCTCTAAGAAGTGTTCAATCAATAGCCAAAGTCCAAATCCATTTCCTTTTTTATTTTAATCTTTTGTTACATAGTTTATTGGTTGACTGTTTGAATTTTCAATGTGTTGTCTTATTATTTGTTCCAATTCTTCTATTTTTGCCTGTTTTATCATTAGTTCTGTACGTAATTCATTAATGTAATCAGCCGCTTTGTCCACCGTTCTTGTTCGTATTTCACCTAACATAACACCAGGAATCAATCTCTGTAATCTGTAAAACTTAAACTTTATTCTAGACTCTCTTGCTTTAGCCATTTCTCGAAGCCTTTGTTTCTTATTGTCTTTACTTGTAGTCAAGTCCATACTCGTTACAAGTTCGCTTTCGGAATAATTCGACTATAGTAGGCTCGTCCTTTATACATTTTCCCCCCACCACTTTCAATTTCCCCCCACCCTACTAATATAGGTCAAGGTCATCCGATATAACGCGAGAACGAGGAATAGAGCACTAAGTGGCATGTTAGTCCATTACCACAAAGTGATCTATTCCTCGCTCTCTATTCTACATCTAATTTTTTTGGGTTTTGCTAATTTTTATACTTTTTTTGTTGTTTTTCTTTGGGAGGAAACGTGTGTGCAGATGTTACTTATGAGAATGTCCATTCTTCTTCAACTCTTCGATAGTGTCCAATAATTTTATCAAATATGCGTTGGTTTTCTGTAAAGTCTGTATTCTGCTACATCCAATTTCAATGGTAGGCACCATTAATTGTAATTTTGTCAATTCTATCTTTTCTCTCTTATATCTTTCTTTCATTCTTAGGTTTTTTCTTAGTCTTGCTGAAGATGGTGTTATTGGTTCATACATACAACTTGGATATGGCTTTGACATTTTCAACACTGATGTAGAAGACACTTGCAGCTGTTGATCTTCATAGTAGTTTGGTGTTGGAGTAGAAAAACATTTTGATTCTGAATTTTGTTGCCAATCTGAAGTTGAAAATACAGGTGTTGCAGAAGGATCAGCCATCTTTCACTGTTGCCGTACAAAGTGAATTCTTCTCTAAACTTCTGCTTCTTTTATCACACTTCCCCCCACCACCGACTTATATGTTCTTCCCCCCACCATAATAATACATACTTGTTTCTCACACTTTGTACCATACTTCTAATGTGACGTCCACATCTTCCTCCTTTAAGTATTTTATAAATTCCGGGCTTCTTGATGACACGCCAGGCATATTTAGATAGCTCATCACTTTGTGATGGCTTTCTTCATTATGTATATAACAATATACTTGCATCAACTTATGTTCTTGTTCTTTTGACGATACGAAATTTGCAACTGAAGTCCATTCTTCATATTTGATCTTGTAATGACGCACTTCAAATTCCATTATGTTTCTTTTAATTCCGAAACAATAATAAAACTCTCCTCAGACAACCTGTATTTATACACGTTTCCCCCACCTAGCTATAACCCCCCACTACTTTCCCCCTCTCCTTTATACGTGGAAGGGGTATTATGGTTTGAATGCACGATACTTAATAAATTCAAACAAACACTGTGCACAAATGTTGCAAATTTTATTACATGTTTGGAATTTCATTATTTGAGCTTTTACAAAATGAACTAACCTACCTCCATCATCTTGGAATTGATCAAAATCTAAAACAGACGCTTTTCCACAATCATGACACATTTTTGTACCGTCTTTAAAAGTATAAGCAAGATAAATAGCAAATCCATAATTTTCTTTCTTAAATTCAATGAGCATTTCACGAATTGCTTTAGGTATTTCACACTCATTTGCTCTTATGATGTAATGGTAAAGAAACCCATTATTGATAATTTCTTGTAAACACAGAACTAACAACCTATCCATCGTGTTAGACTTAAACTGATAGTCACATCTAAAACCTTTTTATTATATGATTTTCCCCCCACCACTTTTATATAGGTCAAGGTCATTGGATATCAAGCGAGAACTGGGAATAGATCACTAAGCGGCATGTTATTCCATTACCACAAAGTGATCTATTCCCCATTCTCTAAAAGGATTGTTTTGATAATTTAGATTCCTAATATTTCTTTTCCTTCCTCCTCACCTTTTTGAACTGTAGTATTACCAGACATGTGTGATATTAATTTCTTCATTTCCCGATTTTCCATTTCCAATTTCTTCAATTTTAAATCTTTTGCTTCGACTTGTAGTTTTAAATACTTGATGTAACTTCCAGCCCAGTGTAGAGTTTTCAATTTCGGTGCTCCCATTGCAATTCCGGGTATTTGAAATTGTAGTCGATTAAACTCCATGTTCATATCTTGTCGGTCTTGTTTTTCCTTTCTAGTCTTTTTAATCTTTGATTCTCCCTGAACAAAGAGGTTGGATCACAAGGAATAGGACGAAACATTTTGGTCAACGATATCTTGAAGAATGAGCTTCTACGCAGAAAACCAACACATTTATGCACTTCCCCCTCCAACTTTAGGCTAGTAGTGGGGAGAATTACATTAACTTAATACTTATTTCCACTGTTACACTTGCTCCATTTTCAAAAAGGTATGTGTAAAATGGTTCTGGATACTGGTATTTTTCACGTCCTATATTTTCCTTAAGAAAGTTGAAAGCCAGTCTTTTCGAATATTCATTATGATATACTTCTCTTAAATTAACAAGAATTCCATCTTCCAGGAATTTCACTTGAATCATTGGTATTTTGCTGACATCATCTTTGTCTATCAGGGGTAGCCTGTAAGTGAACGTATTTGGTGGTAGACGTAAGGTTCTATTAAGTCGAGAACAGAATACTTTGAACATTTTCTGATCACTAATTGCAATTTCATGAATACCTATCATTTTATAGTATGAAGGTTCAAAAGGTACAGCACAAAACGTTTGTACTTGACAGTTTCTTGAAGAAGATGGTGCGTTAGGATTGAACATTTTTAGTCAACAGTTTCCTGACGAATAAGCTTCTACGCAAATAATTAACACATTTATGAACATTCCCCCACCAACTTTAAACTAGTGGTGGGGAGAATTTTCCCCCACCACTTCTTCAAGATTATTAATTTCAATTTGAATTACAACAAAAGTATTTGATGCAAAATCCCAAAAAACAGAATATGGAACAGTTTCTTCTACATCTTGAGATTCATTTTGCGCTTCAACTACTTCCATCATTGAAGGTTCTTGATCAATTTCTGTTACTTCTATCGCTTCTTCTACAGGATCTTGTATTATGTCGGTTGTTTCAACTTCATCTTCTTCTTCAACTAACGTAATATTTCGTTGTTTTACAATTTCAATTAATTGTATAAAAGAAGTATCTCTAGGAGACATTCTTAACCATACATGCAGCTCCAACAAATGTTGACTTACTAATAATAAAATTCGCAATTTATAGGACTTATTTAAAAACAATAAAGTGGGGGGACTACCTTAGTCCAATTCGGATTCGGATTCAGAAGACAGTAAAGGTGATATGGGTGAATCCAATGATGAATCTAATATGTATATATCAATTGCTTCTTTAACTATGTCTTCGTCACTATCGTTTATCATTTCTTCAAAGATTTCTTGTTCAAACTGTTCCATTTCTTCTTCATCCATCGTTGAATAATTATCAGTTTCGTTATAATTTTCCTCTATATTGTTTTCTTCCATTTCGTCTGTACTGATATAAACATTTTTAACTTCAAAATAATTAACAAATGGAGTATCTTTAGACAACATATTTGTTCACCACTTCTTTTACCTCAAATAACAAACTATATATTGCTTTCTTAGTCTTATATTCTTTTACTCCCCACTCTTTTGCACAATATAAGGGAAGGTGGGGGGAGAGCGTTTTGTAGTTATTCTTCTCTATCTAGGTTAAATTTCATTGCTAGCACATCTACTATAATTTTCTGCTCTTCAACTTTATCGCGAATAAATATTGTCCAGGGAAATAGTTCATTAATATTCTTGATTGTTACTTTTATATCATACAAATAATCAATATGTCTTAGTAATGAAACAATAACAACAACTCCTATCCCATTGTTCGCCATAATTGTTTCTTCAATTTTAATGCGTAAGTTTGTTATCAAACTCCATATATTAATATCATTGGCTGTGAAACCATCAAGTCTAGTACTCATCTTGACGGTGCAAGTACAGACTAAAAACCTGGAGGTTCATAGTCCGCCTTTTATGAGTTTTAAAAATGGGGAGGGGGAAGGAATAAGGATTGGGAGGGGATAGGGTGGGGGGTGAGGGAAGGTTTGTGTGGCTATACTAGCCACTACACTAGCCACATTAGACCCAAGAGCCCACTTGTGCTACAAAGTAGCCACCAATGCTAATATTTTCCTCGTGACACCTCAGTATATCACCCGCCAAATCAGCATACGTTCTCTAGTATTTGATGTTACACAAAAGAACTTACTATCATGATACAGAATAGCTGAACCAATTATAATATTATATCCTAAATTTAGCCATTTGTGCGCTTCCGAAATGAATCTGTCTACCATATCAAGGGGATCTAGTTCATTGAAATAAAATGGTCTCATTTGTTGATCAAGTTCAATGCGAATTTCATTGTCATCTTCACTCTCACTGCTACTATCATTTTCATTCTCTTCATTTTCATTCTCTTCATTTTCACTGCTACTATCATCTTCATTCTCACTGCTACTATCATCTTCATTCTCACTGCTACTATCGTAGAAATCTATCGGATCTTCTACATGTTGATGGTAAACATCAGCAAATTCGGAAGGATTGAACTCTTCATTAACGTGAGGAAGCATTTTAAAACACAATAATGCTGTCAAAGACAAAACAAAAAGTGCGGCACGTGAAAGCAGAATGAAGGAGAGAACAACGCTTGCTCCACTTATATAGCAATATGCAAATGAGGAGACTGGCGTGGGGGGAGCGTGACGGGATTGGTTCAATTCAGTCCAGTTCATAGCAGTGTAAAAATAAAACGAAGAAGTGGACGCGGCGCATGCGCAATAACGTGAAACCAAGGTTTGAGGTTAGAACTTTCCAAGCGCAGTAGCACTAAATGGGGTAATACAGACTCGGCGCATGCGCAATAGCATGGATTGTTCCTATCCGAAGAACTCGTTTTTCCAGGCGCAGTAGCACTAAATGGAGTAATACAGACTCGGCGCATGCGCAATAGCATGAATTGTTACGATCCGGAGAACTCGCCTTTCCAGGCGCAGTAGCACTAAATGGAGTAATACAGACTTGGCGCATGCGCAATAGCATGGAGTGATTCCGATCCGTATACTAGGGTTTGAGGTTAGAATTTTCCATGTAAGCTGCCATGTTTAATTCAGTTTAACTAGATGGAGTCAACAACCGGTCATAACCGGCCATTAACCCGAAGGAGTGGGGGGAAGGGGGAAGGGGGGGGGGGATTTTAATCTCCATTTTTTGGGGGGGGGGGGGGTCCGCTTGAGTGAACACGGTTTCCGCTTGGGTGCTCATGCGGAACGGATCTTCCCACGCGATAGTCAAGGGACCAGAACCTTCCTTCTATTACTACTACACGGATATAATTGGGCGCGTAGCAGAACTTATTTCTGCTAAGTCGCATGTAAGCTAAATAGCTTACATCCCTAAATTTAAGTCTTAGGTGGCCCTGAAAAGGGCCGTTTGTCCCTATGGAGCTAAACTCACACAGGGACTTCGGTGTGTACCCACTTGTATAAAGGATTTGCGCAAATATCGCATTTATCATTTGGAAGATTGAACTTGTATGCCCAATCATAACTTCCTTTGTAGGTTCCACCTTCATTTAAAAAGAGTCCGAGATTAGAATCTGTTGCAGCCAAACCGCACTCACAACACATTTGAGTTCCATCTTGGAATTTCCACCAAAAGTATTCAATGTATCCAAAGTTTTCTTTAAAAAAGGAATACAGAACTTCTTTTAGTGGTGCTGGAAAGTTTACATCATTAAATGTAAATTCCAACATGTCTCCATTTGCAATGATCTCTTGCAAGCATAATGTAAATAGAGTAGTCATAGCTACGTTGTTGCGGTAATGACCTCTCGGATTGGAATGAAGACTGGAGTAGCGAGTGAGTAGACAACCGGTAATGACCGGTCATTCACCCGGAGGAGTAGTAGGGGAAGGAGTGGTGGGAGGAAGGAAGGGGGGGGGGGGGATTTAATCTCCATTTTTTATGGGGGGGGGGGGGGGGGTTCCGCTTGAGTGCTCATGCGGAACGGTCATTGACCCTTCCTAACACAGAACCTTCCTTTCATTACTACTACACGGACAAAACTGGCCGCGTAGCAGAACTTATTTCTAAGTCGCAAGTAAGCTAAGTAGCTTACATGCGTAAATTCAAGTCTTAGGTGGCCCTGAAAAGGGCCGTTTTTTTGCCTCATAAGGCAACGCTTACCAACTATGAGCTATAGCTTGGAAGCAAGGGATTGTTTGAGGCTCATGCCGCAATGTTGTGCAAAAAACGATCGAGCCACCAGTACAGATCGTCAAATCCTAGAGGTTGTTGAAATAACAAGCTGTGTTGACCTTTGTCGTCGGTCACAAAGCTTGTTATTTCTAGCACATCACCATCCTCTATGATTTGCAACATTTCCCTGAAAACCCCATCAAGAGACAGACGAGGGTTTCGGGGATCCGCGTAAATTGTAATAATTTCATCATACTGGATCCGGTATGGGATCTCAAGCCTGTTGTTGTCACCTTCGGGTTCCGAAACCTCGTAGGTGTCAACAACGTGCTCGTGGAAAACTGGTGTCTCGACCGGCGGCATCGCTGTCTGGAGTCGGAATGAGAAAGCGAGTGTAACTAGTAACCGTGACTGGAACTGTATAATGAGTCCCCGGTCATGACCGGTTATTAACCCGAAGGAGTGGGAGAAGGAGTAAGGGAAGGGGAAGGGGAAGGGGAAGGGGTAGGGGTAAGGGGGGGGGGATTTAATCTCCATTTTTTATGGGGGGGGGGGGGGGGGGGTTCCGCTTGAGTGCTCATGCGGAACGGATCTTCTCACGCGATAATTGTTGTGTGCTAATGAAGACTAATTAACTTGCAAAACAACAGTCTCTCTCTTTGAATGCTGATGATATTTCATTAACACACAATTCCTTGCACGCTATGTGAACCTACACCGCCAAAACAATGCAAGTCAGAGAGGTCATATAACTGTACATCGACCTCAAAAAAGTAGGTCACGGGACTTAGAGTGTTAAAAAATAATGGGGGAGAAACACAATGCTATAACGCATTGTGTTTCTCCCCCATTATTTTTTAAACAAAATTTGGAAAAGACTATGTGAATTTACTGTTTACGCCCCCACCTTGTAATACGATCCTTTTTATCCCTGAGGAGAAAGTCTTGAGAATCTAAAGTGTTAAATCTTTTCTCTTTACACAAATTGTCACAAACTTTAATTTGATATTTTTTGCCGTTACATTTTGCCAATATGTGTTGGTGGTCAACAACACTTAGAAAAAAATATCTCAAACCTTTCTTAAGCCTTTCTCCTCTGACGGATATTATTTCAGAATCGTCTTCAACAGTGGGGGTTTCTGCCAGTTGTGGTTCGGAAAGATGTTTAACGACATGTACACGGCAGAAACTCTCGTTCTTAACACATTTCCTTCCACAAGCTGATCCTTTCTTAATTCCCCTAGTGAGCATTTCAGGGCAAGTAGTGGGGCGGCTAAATGCCCTACGACGCTCTTCTTTTAATAATTGGAAACGCTCTGAAGGAGCAGACCTGGGTGGTTGATTTTTAGGATAGGTGTGATCTTTAGAAACTGGAAGTGGTGGAGTAGGAGGCATTGGTGAAAGCGGAATAACAGGTGCACTTAGGTGGTGAACTAAGGTTTCAATTGATGGTTCGTTAGATCGAGGAGCTGGCTTCTGCGGTGGCGGCATGGAGTCATTTGAAGACGAAGGCGGTGAAAATATGCTGCGAGATGCGTTATTGCCGGCCGGAGGAAAAGGAGCTCCAGAAGTTGAAGGCGTGGATTGAAGTTGATCCTTACACCAGGCAGGAACATTTTTCAGACGAAGAGTTTTCTTCACCGGAGTTGAAACCGTAGTAGAAGTTGTAGTAGTAGAAGTTGTTGTAGTAGAAGTTGTAGTGGTGGAAGTTGTAGTGGTAGAAGCCGTAGTAGAAGATGTTGGAGGCAGAGATGACATGGTTACAAGTCTGTATTCGCAGCGTAACGTCTGGAATCAGAATAAAACGTTAGCCGTAGTCGGTGCGTCTTTTATAACGGTATGTTAATGAGAAGGGTTAGCGACCGGCCGTGACCGGAAGGTGGAAGGAGTGGTGGGGAAAGGAGTAGTGGGGGAAAGGAGTGGGGGAGGGGGGGGGGGGGGGGATTTAATCTCCATTTTTTGGGGGGGGGGGGGGTTCCGCTTGAATGAACACGGTTTCCGCTTGGGTGCTCATGCGGAACGGTCATTGACCCTCCCGAAAGTGGGTCAAGGTCGTTCAACATTTATAAAAAACCAAGGTGATGGGAACAGTAGTAACTGTTCCCACCACCCTGTTTGCCTAACGGTTCCCACTCCCAACCCACTAGTTACGTTCTGCAAGGGCCATCGATGCAATTTTGTTTGGCCCGTCCGGGTCCATCCGTAACGGGCCGGTCCGGGTCCGTCCGTAACCGTTAATTCGAAGGGAAACTGGAACAGTTAATGCAGAAACGCAACTCTAACACCCACCCAACTAAACCCACCCATAATATTCCTAAACAAAATGCAAAAACCTAGTCCGCAATTTGCGGATGTCCCACCCCTTCTAAGTGAAGTTCAACGGAACTTCTGAATTTACAGTTAATCTACCCCCTATCATCTAGCTGTAAGGCAAAACAACAGATTATTATTAAAAACAAAATAATTCAACACAATCAAAATACCATCAATATTCTTAAAAATTAATACACCTTAAAGCTAAACACAACTTATAACTAACATCGCAATGCGCATATTAATTCTTAAAATAAGTGCACCTTACAACTAATACACACACACACACACACACTACATTGCATTAAAAAACGCAACGTAGTATAAGAAGTTCAAATATATATAGGCCTACTATATATTTGAAACCTCTTACCGAATCGCCAACGACTTTTCGCTATGAAAATTCGTTGACGACTGACGCGAAGATCAGGCTCGTATCGCTCCTCAGATTTTGAGAGGTGGGGGAAGTGGTAGGGGGAGTGAAACACAATGGTGGGAGGAATTAGCGCATGCGCGGTACGGTTATTTTCACTCCAGTACGGTCCAGTTCGCAGCGGTATAAAAGTCAAATAAGGAGTCGGAGCGAAACCAAGGTTTGAGGTTAGAACTTTCCATGGGAGCTGCCATGTTTAATTCAGTTTAACTAGATGGAGTCAACAACCGGTCATAACCGACCATTGACCCGAAGGAGTGGGGGTAGGGGGGGGGGGGATTTAATCTCCATTTTTTATGGGGGGGGGGGGGGTTCCGCTTGAGTGAACACGGGTTCCGCTTGGGTGCTCGTGCGTAACGGATCTTCCCACGCGATAGCCGTTATAAATGGAGATTGTTCATCGCACCGCGACCATTAATTAACTCGCATTTGCGGTGTTCACATCCTTCCTACTCATTATATATACGTTTCGCCAACTTCATTGTACAAGTCTAATTGCTATTAACCTGAAATTTCATTTACATTAGCACATGTCGTCCTGTTTGAATCACCTTCGCGTGCTCGACGTTATATCTCGTTCATCTGTCTTGTTCTCACTCCTACACGTCTGACATACTTCTTGTGATGGATACGCAATGTTTGAAATTGAAACTTTTACGGACACAACATATATTACGGAATAATTCCAAACCATCAGTTTCAAAGACTAAAACGAATTTAACAAAGGTTAGGAAGAAGTTAAGTTTTAACCCGTTATACTCGGCTAGAACTCCGCGGGTTAACGTTGACGATACTGTTATTCACAGTATTTTACGTTCGATGTTACGTTTCTACAACTTCGAACTTGTTACACCTATCGACTGTGTTCAACAGGTATTTCTATTTCATCCCCACCATTCTTTATATAACCGCGCCCACGACAATTCCTGCTTCATTATTCTATACGCTCTTCAACTAACAACAACTCCGCTCTAAGTTACGCTACACAAAAATGGATACGAACCAGGAACAAGTACAAGTTCACGAAATATCATCTACTACCCACCCGAGAGAATCCTCCGAGGACTTCGCCTCCGCCGAATCCACAGGACCCCGTCCAAGTTTCGGATGTATCTTCGACGGCGAGGAATGATCTTGAAGCTATTCTTCGGTCGCTCGTCGGTTTCGACTGACCTGTACGACGGTCGACATTAAACTGAACTCTTAGCAGTTCAGTCTTTTTTAAAACTCCCTCCGGATGACCTTGAGACAATTATCCCCTCTCCTTTTTCAACTAACTTCTACTTGTGTTCAACTGTTGAATTTCGGTTTTGAACTGACTTTTACTTTATGCGCAGGTTTGGTTCAAACGCAAACCCTAACCCCTCCCCTCATTTAATAGCCGACCGGAAGCTGTGTGCCCCGGCGCATGGCTTCCGGGGTTGCTGACCTGAGCCAGCGGTAACCAAAACACACTACTCCCTCATATTGCGGCCCTCTTATTGCGGCGTCAGACGCATCAATAACTTCATAAGTAAGGTGGTTTGCAGCAATAACTTCAATTATAAAATCATATATATATATATATATATATATTGTTTTCAATTTGTAATTGTGCACTGGAAATGTACAAGAATATTAAATTTGTTAGAATGGTTGAATTTCAAGAATAATTGAATGGAATAAAATGTTATGAATTAAAATGTAATGTAATGAAATTGAATAAAATGAAGTGCGCAATAATGGAATGAAATCAAGCTAAACAATATAACTACATTAAAGGCAATGAAACTAAATGCATCTGTTGAGCATAAAATGATACTCGTACAAAAGAAACTCAAGTCGAGTGACGATATCACTTTGAATTGTTATGCGAATAATGCCCTCCAACCTTTATGTTTATTGTTTTATTGGAGATTATTTAAGAGAATAGAAAATCCCCTTTTCACCTTTCTATCAATATACTCAAAACCAAATACATTCAAATTGTATATCCACTTCAAAAGATTTGTTAATTCCATATATCCTTTCAAGATATCATAGATACCTAAAAAACATTTATTTAAATGTAAAATATGGTAAAAGAAATATGTATTTAACGTTTTCACACATTAAAACGATTTCATCCACTAAATTTTCATGTGTCCAAGTTGTAGTTATGATCCATCACGATTATGATCGGTTGTATGCTAGTTTGTGTTTTCACATCCCCACGGAGCGTCCTGGATCATCAGGTGACGGATGTGCCGGATGTCCGGCGGAAGTGACGGCGGCAAATCACACCACACAATTGGCGCTGTCAACTGATTGTCAGCTGCCCCGCCGTCTGTCATCGGTGTCACCGGCGTCTTTATGGCGCTGATGGAAAACGTGCTGGGAATATATATCGTGACGTCATCGACCGTCGTTATAGTTGCGTCGGTGCTTAGAAGTGCTATGTAATGGTTTTGATACGGTTATAAAATATATTAGAAAAAATTATGGTGTTAAAGATCAAATAATTAGCTACAACGTTTAAAATGTCTAGATAAAATACATTAATATGCTATTAAAACTCATATCACAAGATTTAATGAGATATAAAAAATTTAAATATCTAGTTTTTGTATTTTACTTGAGCAAATAATTGTTTGTCTAAAAAAATTGAAATCACAATAACAAGTGAAAACAAACAAAATGACAAAATTCAATGTAGACTGACAGCAGCCTGACGATGTTATTGGAGCCTGTCAAATCTTTTTGGAAGCAGACTACTAAACAGAAGAACAAAATTACAAAGTTATAAAGTAATAATACAAACAGTTGTATTGTATGGGGCAGCGACTCTTGACCCTTACAAAACAAAACGAAAGAAACTGACACTTTTTTAAAGTAAAATTTTACAAAGGGGGTTTGGGCCAATTAGTGACAATGGAGAGTGGCACATAAGGAAGTGCAAAGAACCAGACATTGTAGCAATTGTAAAGAGAAGAAGACTAAGGTGTCTGGGACATGTGCAGACCAGTCGTAGACTAGATTATGAAACGAGTATGGATAGGGTAACCAATGGGAAGTTGACTGGTATAAAGACCCAGACTCAGATGGAATGACACAGAGAACCAAGACCTCAGGAGGTTAGAGGCAAATCTGGAGAAAGCAGAGAACATAAAACAGTTGAGGCAAATAGTTGGCGAGGCCAAAAATCACTTGGGATTTGCGTGGCCACAGGAATACGAATGAGTTAGTAACTAAAACTTAATTTTATCATATTTTTTTAGAACTAATATCATTTTTTCATAAAAACAAAGTTATAAATTTTTTTTCTTGAAAAATTGTTTTTTTTAACAAAAATATGTATACTAAAAGATTTCATAAAAAATATTGTACTATAAATAAAATTTTGTATTCCACCTGATTAGAAAAAGAAATTTAGTAGAAAAATCATACAAGCCATGTTTTTAGTTTCATGTTGCTCAGCGCCAAGTTGTGTTTGTGTTCAACAGATTTTTTGTTCACCTTTTTCATCTTACATGCTTGCACTTTATAATAAAATTAAATTTACCACTTTTTTAAGATCGGATGTTATTTTTAGACTTTATTTGTGGGATTATTTTTTTTTTTTATTATTAAATTCCAGTAAATTTATTAAAGGCATAAGATTTTGCGCATTGTTAACCATCCCCACATACATATATTATTATTTACGAGTTATATTAAACATCGATTTAATCATCAGTTTAATGATAAAATAAAATGCTTTATTACTAAACAGATATTATTTCACAATTTTGTTGTTAAGTAAAAAAAAAAAATATATTTGTTGTCCTTGTGTTTTTACTATCGTTCATACTTTAAGTTGCTTTTAAATGGTATTAGACACAAAACGACCATTATTTACGAATAATTCACTATTGGTATTACTTTGGTCTCTCTTTGTTAATGTATTTTATTTTAATTTTATGCGAAATCGGCAAATCATTAAACTTTTAGTCGTGTATTTTTGGTGAAATCATTGTGGTATTTTGTTAAATATAATGTGGCATTTTTTATTTTTGTCACGAAACTTGTAATAAAAATGTGTTTATAATATCGTTTGAAAAACCTTTAAAATTTGAAATCACTAAATACGTTTATATCAACACCAGCGCTAAACTTAAATTACAATGCATTAAACTGCAGTAGATGAGATCGGCTCATCATAGTTGGTTGATTATTTGTGAATGTCAACAGCGCTCTATCACAGTGTGGTCTGTTGGCTCAGCCCAGATTCATTACATAATGCATTTCACTAATAAAACAACCATTTGTTGAATTTAGTTTCAAATGTAGATGACTTAATACCGAACATAAAATTAAAATAAATTCGGATTAATACAAATTTGCTGTATTTATTTAATTTAAATCTTCTGTATTAAAACTACACCTCTAAATTATTATTAAATATTCTGAAAGTAATTTCTCTGGATCCATCAGTCTTAATTTTTATAACAAGGACTTTTATACTTATTAAATAAAAACTATACACAAATTTTTGCCTTTTATATGTTGTGGAAATTTATAATATCTGATGGGTAGTTATAAAATAACTTTCTTATTAAAATCTAATTAATCATCTTTGATATTGCAGTATTAATGACAATGAAAATTCTTTGGATTGTTTAGAACATTAATACTTTCTCGTTAATTTATAAATTTCTGGTTTTTCAGGTCAGATGTACAAACACCATCCACTCCGACGTAATCACACGCCCGGCCACGTTACCGTCTAATGTTAATTATCTCTTATTCTACTCAGTTTCCACAAAATCATTCTCAGATAGTACAAGTCGTCTTGGGACCACCGCACGCCACATTAAGTGCCATCTTGGGCGACCGTTTATCCGAATTTAAGTGTGTGGTTAAAAATATTCCCTTAAAGGTGGCGTTAAATGTATAATATATAGTATTTTTTGATAAAATAAAAATGATTGCTCTATGTGTAAAAGTCAATCTTTTCCATCGCGTGCCTCGCAGCCGTGATTGTGTGCAGTGTTTCCAGTTTACTGTCTGTTAACTGCCCTTTAATGACTCACTCTTCTAACTCAAGTGTTTCCTAAGCAATGGCATATCCTCTTCGATTCTTATTTATTGTGTATATCAATAGAATATGCAATAAAAAAGCTCAAATAATAATAAATTAGTCTCATATATGATACCTTTATTACCTTTAATATATTTATTAATATGGCAACTTAACTAAATAGCTAGTTTAGAGTAAGTATGAATGAGAGATGAGTGTAGGATGATTGTGTTGTGAACTTGTGACTGACTAAGGCCGACATTCTCCTTAGACAGATCTTTTAATCGATATCCCAAAAGCCAATGGTATCTAAGGACCTACATTTGATCCGAACCACAAACGAATTGTTTTAATTATTAGGATGATCTTTATGTATGAACTAGTATTCACAAGTGCGGACGTTAATCCCCACCAGGGAATATCGCATCCACAAGCCATCGCTTATAACTATCCATAATTCGTGAACTCCAAGTAGTTGGATTACAGGACGACGCCAACGTCCTAGTCGTTTATTATTTGTTTCATTATTTGATTGATAAAATAAATAGGTATTACTAGTAGTGTGTTTTGGTTACTTCTGGCCCGGAAGTGACGTCACCGGAAGCCACGTGCCACGGCACGCAGCTTCCGGTGGGCCAGAAGTGGGGACAATAGATGTTGGGGTGGAGATGGTGAGAGCGTCGGCGGTCGGTTGAGCGAAGAGTGCGCATAAAATAGAAGTTAGTTCAAAATTGAAATTCGACGGTGTTAATAAAAACTCTAATAGTTGAACGAAACTAGAAGTTAGTGTAAAACTGAAATTCAACAATCGGAGTGTTGAACTAAATTTGCGCATAAATTAAAAGTTGGTTCAAAACTGAAATCCAACGATCGGAGTTGAGCTAAATTTGCGCATAAATTAACCGGGGTTGAAGTAAAACTTCGCATAAATTAAAAATTAGTTCAAAATTGTAATTTGACGGTGTTAATAAAAACTCTAACAGTTGAACGAAAATAAAAGTCAGTTCAAACATAGCGCAGTCATAACAAGAGAGAGAGAGAGAGAAGGTAAATAGAAGTGTTAAGTTCCGCGGATAGAACGAGAATGAAGAATGAAACATGACGCGTCGAAATATATGCGTGACTGTAGATGTCAGATGGTGAATTAATCAATGGGGGGAGTGGAGATGGCGCTCGGTTGAACTAAAATTGCGCATAAATTAAAAGTTGGTTCAAAACTGAAATTCAACAATTGGGAGTTGAACTAAAATTGCGCATAAATTAACCAGGGTTGAAGTAAAACTAATATATGTTTGTAAAAGTAATATATGTTGTGTCTGCAAAAGTTTCAATTTCAAACATTGCGTATCCATCACAAGAAGTATGTTAGACTTGTAGAAGTGAGAACAAGACAGATGAATGAGATATAACGTCAAGCACGCGAAGGTGATTCAAACAGGACGACATGTGCTAATGTAAATGAAATTTCAGGTTAGTAGCAATTAGACTTGTATAATGAAGTTGGCGAAACGTATATGTAATGAGTAGGAAGGATGCGAACAACTCAAATGCGAGTTAATTAATGGTCGCGGCGTGATGAACAATCTCCTTTTATAACGGTTATCGCGTGAGAAGATCTCGGTTGAACTAAATTTGCACATAAATTAAAAGTAAGTATAAAACTGAAATTCAACTTGATAATTGGGTTACGGAAAGTATGTCAAGGTCATCCCGAGTAAGTTTTAAAAAAGCCTATCCCGCTAGCACAGGAAATAGTTCTGAGAGTTGAACTACCCGGTGATAGCGGGATAGGTAGATTTAAGTTTTGAACTTTATTCGTAAAAACAAATACAATCAATGTGCAATACCAGGAACTATACAGGTTGAATTTTTGTGATGAACTATGGAGTTGTAGAAACAAACGCCAACGACGAGAAAAAGGTAAACGCAGAGTCCCCAGATGATGTATTTGAAAAGTGTGAAGAGACGTAATATTCCGAGTTGGTTTTCCTGCTCCATTTCCAATCGTTTAATTTCCAATTTCAATTTATCCTCTTCCATTCTAGTTACAAAGGGAACTTCATCCATCATATCCATCATGATTGTATTAGTGTTTGAAATTTTAAAAGAAGTTATGTTGATAGTTTAAAAGTCGAAGACGGAATGAGGAGTGAAAGCGAGAAATGTTAATTAAATAAAAAAGTGGTGGGGGGAAAGATGAATTACAAAGAAGTGGCGGGGGATAGATTTTGCTCTTCATTATTACCGTCAGTAGTGTCAGATGGTGCAGGAGTTAGATTTAGTAAACTGTCTTCGTCTGAACTTTCAACCTTATCACAAATAGGACAATCGTATGTTATTTCCAAATTCATTTTGATAGTTGTATAATTATCTACAAGTTCTTGTAAAATATTAAAAATAGCTTGTAACTCTTCTTTAGAGTTTATTTCAAAACTAGAATTCATCCGTGCCAATGGAGAGTTGTTCATCGTTGGAGAGTTGGCGAGTAAATGAGGAACGCCACCAAGGGAGGGGGCTTATTTAACGGCGAGCTTATGATTAAATAAAAAGCTAAGTTCTTCTTCTTCGTCTTTTAATTCAAATATCTTAGCTGTAGTAGTTGCCTCGTCCTCCTCACTCTGTGATGATGAAGATAATTCACCAGGACGTAAATATTGAACATCAATTCTGATCCATCTCATATAATATCTATCCATTATAGCGAGCAAGTTTTGAAACAATTCTTCCATTTCATCCCTCTCAGTTATTATATGTTGAAACCTGACGAAAGGTGTTCCCATGTTGTTAGTTAGAATGTTGGAAGTGAAATAATTCAAAGGTGGATTCAATAAGATACAAAACTTAAACTAATGGTGGGGAGAAATCTAAAAGACTTATGGTGGGGGGAATCTAAAAAAAACCAATGGTGGGGGGAAATCTCAAGGTCATCCAATTGAAGTTTTAAAAAAGAGTGTAAAACTGAACTTACACATTCGATGGTTCAACAGGATCTGAATACCAATCTGATCTGTATTTACATCTTTTTATCATATGTGTACAAAAATCATCTTGATGAGACTTGGTGCGTTGACAATAAGCTAGATCGAGAGGATGAAATTTGAAACATCTTTGAGGACAGCATGTATGAAAATATCTTGATTTGTAAAATTTGAAAGTTCGCAATTCCGGTGGCGGTAGTTGTTTTGTTTTGCACTTGCAGTAACAAGATCCGAAAAATTCACACTTAGTGCAAGCTAACCCGTCCACCATCATTGGTCCTAAATCTGTACACTGTTGTTCACAACAATAACGAGGTTCGTACTTGTAATTTTGTTTTTCCATGTTGACGCTGCTGAGTCCAGTGAAAGAATAAGAGTGTACAGTGTTGAATAGTCAGTTTTATGTACTACAAAAAGTGGTGGGGATAATTTCAAGGTCATCCAAACGAAGTTTTAAAAAAATATACCTTACTAATGTAAGGAAAATTGATACTTAAGAAGTTTGTTTCTGTTTGTTTTCTTCAGACTTTTTCTCTCCCTCCTGTTTGTTTTCTTCAGACTTTTTCTCTCTCTCCGCTTTAGCCATAGCGATAAGTTCTTCAGTCGATAGTGGATGTACTTCAGGAAATTTTAAAATTAATTTAGCCTGATATCCTTCTCGGGTTAATATTTCTAAATCTTCTGTCATTTGTTCAACGGTGTTGTAATCTTTTCCATAGATCTTTCCATCAAGTTCAATCATCATTCTGTATAACATCTTTAAAAATAGGTGTTGACACAGCGAGAGTTGGGAAGCGAATGATTAGTTATCCAAGTATCACACCCTTTTTATCAACTTGACATTGATCACGTGATTCCTTAGTTTTATTTGATAAAAGCTATTTAACATTGGTAGTACTTGTGGAACTTGATGTTATGTTGACCAGTTGGCGATGAAGATGTTGTAGGTTGTGTAGAAAGAAATACTTCATCATCGCAGTATTTTGTTTTAGTAAACATCTTTACATTAGTAGCACTAACATCAACAGTTAAGTGATAACCACCGGTAAGTAAAACTCGCATTTCGTTGGTTAAATCTTCAAGTTGTTCAAAACTCGTAATGGTGTTGGTATCGTAAGATGCACACTTGACCTTTAAGGACATGTTGAAGTTTTGTATTTAGTTATAGAGAGCGAGATGTGTACGGTACGAAAGGTAGTCGTAGACTGATGAATTTCACAAGTTGATTTTCACTTTTATTATTACACAAAATTGGGTCAAGGTCATCCCGTGGAATTTTTAAAAAAAGCAACATATTGCTATGTACAAAGACATAACAATATGTTGCTTCTTTTATTTTTCTTTTTTGTTTTATATCATCTTTATTGAGAAACCATTACAAACACATATATTTACAATGTTATGTACAAACTAGTTAGTAGTAGGTGTTACATGAATAGTTAGTTCAGTTGAGTTGTTTCCACTCGGTCCGTGTGAAACTAAATAGAGTGCGCCAGGTTGAATAACTCGAAGATCTTCATTTTGTAGAAGTTGTACAAACCGTTTCGGTAGGAAGATTTGAAACTTCGGTTCGTCACCAACTGTATACGGCGCCTCGCTCAATGTGCAATTAATAGCATCACCAATTGAAGTGTCCATCTTCTTGATTGTATGTATGATGTAATGTTTTTCTTCTTTTAGTTCAGAACATTTCTTCGTCGGTAAGATTGTTGATTTAGAATGAGCGTTGAATTGATCAACCAAATTTTGAAGAAAGTTCTGTGATGCCATCTTGATGTTATTGTTAATCTTCTTGTTAATAATAATGTCCGTCGGAGATGTTGTCTCTTCGGAGGTTCGAGTAATACTCATGCTGCGTCATGGTAGCGCTCTCACTTTTATTACCGACATTACCCCCACCATTCTGTTGAAGGAAATTATTTAAGCGGTAAGCATTCTTCAAAGCGCACTGTGACCTTCGATGTTTAAAACTCTTTGATGAAATACAAAGTTCATTGAAGTAGCATTGGAAATCTCTATCTATTATTGCATTTATCACTTCGTTGCTTGTAAATGATTGTATCCAATTAGCTTTTTCCAATCCTCTTGTGTAGATAGTTTTGAACTCTTTGCAGTAATGATTCATAATGTGCGGCATCATGTTATAATTAATAAAACCTTCATCCCATCTTAAGTTGTGAAAATGTTTGTACAACCATTTGTTTGTAACTTTCGCTTTAGTTGTTAGTCTATTGAATGGTAATGGAGGTTTGAATAAGTAATGATAAACTACAGATGTGTTCATATCCAAAATTACTAATTCTTTTATAATAAAATTTCCATCATTTCCTCGAAAAGCTTGAAATTCAATTATACCTTTTTTAACTTCCATTATATGTGGCGCATTAGAAAACGAAACCCGTTTGTTCATGATGAAGTCTCGTCAGCAACTGACTTGTATTACAAACACGATTGTTCTTCTTTAACTTCTTGCGCTTCTTCGTCGATATTAAAGTTGGTGTGATAGTTGTTCAATTGTCTCCACATATCCACTTCTTGAGGTATTCGATTAAAAATTGAAGTATCCACGGGACCGTATAAAATTGGAACGAAAGGTTGTCTGTCCAATGTATCGATTAGATAGTCTTTGATTATTGCACTTGAAAATATTAGTTGTTTCAAATATCTGGTGACGGGACCGGTAGTACAACTTAAAGTGTAAAATTCTTCTTTAGTCAAATGTAATTTTACATCATGTCTAGTTAAATCTCTGAAGCGAACCATTTGTCCTCCACGATGTTTCACTATATCAACTTCAATATTTGATTCCAATAAACTTAATCTTGTTCTTCTTCCAAATGTGTTGTTACTCAAATAGCATTCCAAAAGATGTAAATGTTTCATAAATGATTCCCAAGAAGTTTCAGTGAATGTAACCATTTTATTTCCATGATTTAAAATAACAATCGGTGAATAATCCAATGATTTTAAAATTCCAACTGAAATACTTTTCGTCATGCATGAAGAAATGGGGTAGAAAATCCGAAGAAATACTTCTGTTAAAATATTAGTTGTAATGTTAACTTCAACCTTTTTTCTTTTTACTTCTTTTTCAGCTTCTCCTTCTTCTTTTTCTTCTTCTCTCTTCTTATGTTTGTTAAACTTGAGGAACTCGTCCATTTCTCGTTCAACTTGTTTTTCTATATCTGAACTATTCTCATCCATTAAAGGTGTATTTTCTTCTCCGTTAGTAGAACTCATCTTGCGAACGATGTTTCCCATACGACGGTCGAAGATATAATGAATTTTCCACTCATGATTTTCTCGCTTTTATGTTTTTTGTCGAATCCTTGAAATTTATACACTCACATAAATGTTTGTTTTTAACTTGTCTTTCACAAACGAAATTCTAACCTCAAAAATTGAGACAGATAATTCTAACCTCAAAAATCTGCAGTCGTTGTACTAATTCTGTTTAAAGTACATTCTTCACGATTCCGGTCAGCGGTGTGTAAGTAACTATTTTATCATGTAGAATAAGACAGTATGCTGAAGTTCCATCCGCTACTGGTTCTTCAAATTCCATTTCAATTTTTATATCCACACTTGATGATTTTACCGATTCATTTTGTTTTGAACAATCTATTACAATTATCGGAGCCTTGGAATAATATTGGTCAGGTGATAATAGTGGAGTATTAGTCTTTCCATAATATGACGATTGAAATCTTGCATACATATCGTATAAAATGGAAAAACGTTTTTTGCTGAACATGACATTCAAATTGTCATACGGAAAGAATTGAGAGTTTAGGAAAACTTTACAATTCTTTATTTTACAGTTATCAAATTGACCGGCATTTGCAGTGATAACATCTTTTCGCTTAGTTTGAAAACCGAGTATTATGTACCTTGCTCGTTCCAAGTAAGTTGATGTCTTGACGGTCCATGTTTGTCGTTCGGTCTGAGGTAGTGTAGGATATTCATGGAATTCCCAACTTCGGAATGGCATCACAATATCACGGTCAGATTTTAACTTTCTCAATAATAGGATTCTATGTTCATCGGCCAATCTTACATGAGGTACTCTCCAAACAACTTTATCTAATTGTAGTTGCCATTCCAGTTTATCTTCAGTAGTTGCAGGGTCTGCAAGTATCAAGTCCTTGTTAGTTGAAGATCTGAGTAATACCAATTCTTGTTTGACATTTATTATTACTCGTTTGTAATCTTCAGCGAATCCCAAAAGCAATCGTAAAGGTACATGAAAATCAAAGTGACCGTTGGAATTCGGTGTTATAGTGTCTTTATCAGGAGCAACCCATCCGGCGGTGACTATTGAATTCTTCTCATGCGGTGTTAATGATGTTAATCCTTTCAATGTTGTTGTTATACCAACCTTTTTTGTCGAATCAACTGTCACCCCTGATATCTCATATCTTATTTCATCAAAAAGATATGCCATCGGGTTATTTATAAAAGGAACTGTTGAAGCAGTTTTTCCATCCAATTTTAATACCCGTCCTTCAATGTATAAATAACTTTCACACGGTAATGTGTAAATATCTTGTTGTTGAATGGGAATCCTTATTTCATCGTTATTGTTTAATTTTGATGAAGTGTAAGGGTTGTGCGTGTGATATTCCTTCTCCCATAGTGTTTCGTCGAATGTCGGTCCTTGAGATATATCCAGGATATCCATTGTTGTTAAGTTTCAATCCAATCTTCTGTAGAAAACGAATGTTGTCCGATGTTAACTCTTCCAATGTCGAGGAGCTACTGAGCTCCCGACTCTTCCGTTGCGGTTTAAATGATAATCCCATGTCGACTTTTATGTTGCCGCTCTAATGTGTATCCGTATAGTTATCGTTTCTCCTCTAAAGTCAACACTAACACCGTCTTGATCCAATATGTTCAGTACGATGTCTGAAATGAAACTGGTGTTTAACGGTAGGTATATCAAGTTTTGTGGCTTCTCAACAATTTTAAAACCGGGAGCCACAGTTGGATAAAATGTATGTAAAATATGCTGATTCACTCCTTCTCTATACGATCCGTGTATAATATTACATGTTACATCGATACTATTGACTTTCAATATTGTAACAGTTGTATCACCTGAATGAGTAGTTCCAGGAGTTAAGATTTTCTTTTTTGTATCTGTAAATCCAAGTAAACTGCCAATGGAGTTTTCCAAGCTGACATCGATATAATATTTTGAAGTTATTTCTGCTTTTAAAGTATTATTGTTTCCTTTAACGGTGATCTTTTCTTCTCCGAGTTGTTTTTGTAGTAATTGGTTTATATCATCGATTTCATAAGCTCCAGTAGGAAATGTAATTATTTTCAATTCTGAGTATTTTCCTGAAGCATCCTTAGTTTCATAATAATGTAGTAAATTGTTCTTTCCTTCCGTAACATTGGGAATTGAGTTGTAGGTAGTTAAATCAAGTAATGCCGCTTCCCATAATCTTTCCTTGGATAGACGCAATGCTGGGAACAGCGTACTTTTCAATGTGGATGAATTTCCACTCAGTGACACTGTATACGATGACATCTTAAAGCTGACTGACACTCTTCGCTAGAAACTCCAAACATAAATGCCCACATATTTCAGTATTGTTAGGCTGTTCTCTTTTGTAATTGTAAAAAATGTTTTTGGAGTTTCGAAAATAATGTTGCAGTTCTTTTGGCGGTGGTAGATTGCCAAAACTGTCAAAGTAGTAAACGGTTTGTCCGAGCTTTTTATAGCATACCCAATGAGTGCCTGGACCATAGGTGGAATCCAAATTTACTATTCCAGTTTCATTTTCCCATATTTTAGTTGGTAATGCATCTTTCATAAAAACTCCTCGAAAAAATGGTATTTTCAAACATTTTACATAATCATTTAACTGATGATTTGTTAAGGCTTTATTTGGAATTAGCAATTGATTCTTTTTATTTAGTACACACGGTATGGTCTTAGATATAAACCTGCTCCGTTTTTTACCATTTGCCAAACAGAAGTCTTCTTTACATTTGCCTTACGAGTTCTACGATGTCCTTTTTTAATGTTTCCACCTCTTTTGGGAGCGCTTCTTTTTGCAGGTCTTCCTCTGCGACGTCTTCCAGCACCTAACTTTGCTTTGGTCTTCATGGCTGTAGTTACTGCCCAAGCCGCTGCTTTTTCTGCAATATTTGCGTCACTTGATTTTACTCTTTGCCAAGCTTTTTCCGCTAGAATTTTATCCGCTATTGATCTATTTGTTGAATCTTTATACTTTGAATATGCTATATCGTGTTCTTTGCAAGCTTGATCTAATTTATTAATTCCAGGATCTCCTCTTGCTAAACGTTTTGCCAACTTAGTTCCAGGTCCACAATATTGATAACCTCCGGGCAGATGTAATTCGTATGGTAAAGCGTCTATCGTTCGATTCACAACAGCACCAATTGGAATCCGTCTGAGCAGGGATAATGCAGCTGATGTTAAACCACGTCCTCTCTTGCCGCTGTCTTGACGACGACTGAGCGATACGGTCTTCATTATGTTGTTTTATGTAACCAACGTCTTCACTCTATGAAATACTTTATGATAATGAATCCTTTTTTGTGTATTCCATACTTAAATATTCATAAGTTTTACTAGTATTTATCAATGATTTCATCTTTAATCCATTGGTTTCTCTGAGAATCTTCGATTTTATTGTGTTTCATCGATGTATTAATCAAATGATTATGCATATCAATAACTACATTACCTACAAGATTCGTTACATACTCGATATTAGTAGCATCTTTGTCATATGTAGGATTATCAAGATTTGTGATACGTTTACCATTACATGTATACACCGATGGATCCTTTTTAGAGGTCGCTATAACTTGATTAATAGTAGCAACATCATTCGGAGCTATTCCTGCTGATATGTTAGATATTCTTCTATTTTTTCCATCATATACGTTATTTATTTTATCTAAAATTATAGTTTGTTTTACAACAGCACAATCCTGATCATCTTTACCAGATTTAACTTGGGTTAATCGTTTACCTTTACATATAAAATTAACACCAGTAGCTGATAGTTGTGGTACTTGTGTTAAAATAACAGCATCATGTTCTTCCGTGCCTAAACTTATATTTGACAATCTTTTATTTTTTCCATCCCACTTGTCATTTTGTAGTTGTAGTAAGGTAAACTTTTCACTTCCTTGCATAAACTCATCACCTTTCTTTGACACCACCTGATTTTGTTTAACAAAAGCGGATGTTCCTTTCTTCAAGCTTTCATTCATTTGTCTCACGGTAGCAGCATCCGATGGAGTTGAACCATCTTTCAGATTGGACAACACTTTTCCATGACAATCAATAACAGCACCATTATATAAAATACAATTATCTTTAATGTATTTTATATTAACACCATCACTTTCTTCTTTAGGATATCCAATATCGTTTATAGTATATTTATAGAAGGAAAATCCATCTTTTTTCTTTTCTGGTATTACAGAATGCAAATAACGCTTATTGATTGTATCTGTATCCTCGGTTGGATCTGCTACATTAGTTATTTTATAATTTAAAGCATTGTACTTTTTTCCACTTTTAGTCTTTTCCAACAGTAAAGCGTATTCCATCGCAGATAGAAAATAGCCTTTATTAACAACATCTCCATTGTTGACTGGTTTTGCAACATTAATAACCCTGTGAGATTTTGCATCATACAGTTGGTTGTTGTCGAGTTTTAAACTTGTAGATGTTTCCTCCTTTACTGTTTTTAAATTTGTTGCATCTCCATCTTCTTCTGGATCCTTAACAAACTTTAAACGTTTATTATTTATGTTATAGTCACCTTCGGGTGTTTGCGGTAATCCACTTCTTTTTCTGTTTTCTCCAACTTGCACTCCTAACGCGGAGTATCGTCCGAACTTGTCGACGCTCATGTTAGAACTGACACATTATACGCCTGCAACTCTTATATATCCGCGGACAATTATACGATTATGCCGCGATTCCTGAGTTCGTCAATCAGAGCTACCCATTCATTATTTAAACCTGTATGACCGGCTTCCATGGCTTCATGCAATAGTCTCATTCTATCAACCAATTTATTGATGTCGTTGTAGTAAATCACATTCGTATTGTATAGATTTTTCATCAATCCTTTGCCAGATGTTGAAGTATCTCCTTTACTCTTTTTACCATGTTGTTCAAGAAGTGATAAATCCATAAGTGATAAAGATTTTCTTTTCAGTGGTTGTCTCACCGCTGGTGCAGTACGTAATGTTGGCAATTTTCGTGGAGGAAACAACTTTTTTATAACAATGTTATATTTTGTTGCACGTGAACGATTAATCATTGCATCCTTTAAGTAGTTTCTTTTATGAGCGTTAGTATTTTGTAGAATTTCCTTAAAAACACTTAAATCTTTGGATGAATATCTTAGTGGTATGTTTTTAAAAATTAATTCATAAAGTCCTTTTGTTCCTTTATATTTATGCTCACCAATAATGATGTAATCGTCTTGTGTTATTTCAAGCTTTGAATCGCCGATCTTTAATTCATTTCCATCAATTCTTGCTCCGTATACGTGTGATCTACTCAAATTCGGGTTTGATTTCATGTCGTGTAGCATTTTCATTATATATTTTCTTCCAAGAGGTCCATGTTGTAATATATCGCTACTCAATTGAGTTAAATTTGGAATAGATTGTTCAGCTTCAGGTATTGGCTGTTCTTCTTCCTTTTCAACAATTGGTTCTTCTTCTTCTTTTGTTTCTTCTTGCTCACTAGCACTTGTATATGAATCATCATCTTCTTCTTTTTTTAATGCTTGTACTTCTTGTTTAGAAACTGGTAGTAAAACATCTCCTTCATAACGAGGTTTACCAATAGTTTCTGATATCTGTTTTAAAGGTTCCGTAATAGGTTTAAATGTAGTCTCTAGAAATTCTTCTCTTTCACTTAAACCCATCCTCAATGCACGATTCTTCATCCTAATAGAATCACTGAGTGATTTTATTTCTTTTAATAGTTTTTCTTGATTCACCATGTTTACACTGTGAAGTTCAACGTGTAACTAGATGTAGCATCGGTAGTTCAACGCATAAATACAAATTTATCCAACCCTATACGATATCTACCATTTTTAATATCTTCTTCCTTCATAATAACGAGAAAGCCATATTTCTCATTCCATGCTTTGCCACACATTTCTTTAAATTTCTCAAATGGCATATCCGCATTTACATGATCATTGTATATATGCTTTAAATTTGTTTCATCTTGCTTGAAGATGATCAACATATTTGCATTGTCTCTTATGAGTTGTTTTGGAATCTTACTGTATGTTTGACCAATATAAATGCTATCGATATTATGATGTCTTCCCATAGCGAAGTAATTCCTTATAGTGTCGTGATTTTCACAAGACACATCGTCAAAAATAAAAATAGAAAATGGTTTTGCTTCATTTGGTTGCATAATTGTTTCACTGGCATTAAACTTGTAGAAATGCACTTCAGGTACACTTGCAAGTACTTTATCCAATAATTGATATTTTGGTTGTTGCAATGATTTTGAAAAAATGTATATATTGTTAAAGCGCAATCCTTTAGGATTAGTTATAAGGTTAAAAACAACATTTGTTTTTCCACAATTTGAAGGACCAGTTATTAAACATCTTATTGTATTTGGTAGTAATTCACCATGTTTACCATGATTTAACTTATCATTGTCGACCGTCAATTCATCAATATTATTGATATTAAATCGATTTTTTTGTTGCACAATCTCCATCTTGTGTCAAGGTTAAACACACAATGAGCTATTAAGTTACTATACCAGGTCTTTTGAAGGAATCCAAGAGTCTTCACTTTTATCGAATCCTAACCACCGGACTTTAACCATATCCTTTTTCCTTTGTAAAACCTTTTCAACAAGATATACATCACCGACTGTTGATTTCAACAATTCATGTCCGTAGAATCCACCTTGAAGTAATTCACCCTTGTTATCCTTTAATAAGTAGGTTTCAGGTATAGTTGGTTGCACTTTATAAACTGTAAATACTTCATTAGTCCAATTTGGTAGATATCTTTTACTAAATACACCTTTGTATTTGCTTATACGAACTTTATCGTTGACTTTAAACTTTTTTGGTTGTAACTTTTCCAATTTAGGTGTTGTATTATTTCTGATGCGTTGTAATACAACCTTAGCATTAGCGCTGTTTACCTGGATAGGTTTCATTCCGATGGTACGATGATATTTGTTGTTATACTCTTTTATAAGTTGTGGTAATATGTCATACCACACGTATGATCCTCGTTTTGAAAATTGTTTGTACATCGCTCCTTTTAATGTTCTATTGAATCTTTCAATTATTGAAGCTTTAACTTCAGAATTTGTAGAATAATGATTTATTTGATATTTCTTCATTAAAGCTCCAAAGTCTTTATTAAAATATTCTTTTCCATCATCGGTCTGTAGATGTTTGATTTTGAATTTATTTCTTTGTATCGTTGTTTCCATAGCTTTTGTAACACTTTTACCAGTCTTATCCTTCAATGGTAAAGCGTCAGCTATTTTAGTAAAACAGTCTATAATTGTTAAAATATATTTGAAACCTTTGTTTAATTTACTGTGCGGTATCATTTCAATGAGATCAGCTTGATACAGATCATTCATTCCCTTAATAATTGTACTTCTTCTTGGAAATCTTCTTCTTGCTGGTTTATGTAGTTCATTTACAATCTTGTCCTTCACACTTTCCATCTTCAGGTGTTGCTTGCACATCGCTTGTAAAAATACTGATCCGTACAACAGTTCTTTCTCTTTTATATAGTTTGAATATAGGTCAAGGCCATTTCATATTAGTGTAAAAAAGAGGGAACATGGCATTGGGCTTGCCATGTCCCCTCTTCTTTACGGAAAGGAAAAAAGGAAGAAGGTAGAGGACGAAGAATAGGTTTACTGGTCGATAGGGTTTAGAGAGTAATGTCCAAATGGCAGAGTTCTTATGTTGTCTTCAAGGATGTATCTCTTGTCATCCTTATAGCTCAATGCCGATTTGGTTTGCTTCACACTGAAAAGACGATGGTTGAAGCTTCTTATGGTGTTAAATGTTGCAGTTGTTTCAACATTTTCAAACAAACATCTTTTATAATGTTCAAACTGTACGTTCTTCTTCAGGAAAGAGGTTTTTATTCCTTTGGCTTTCTTCGTGACTTGATATTCGTTCCTTTTGCTTATGTACAGTTGAAATGAATATAGTTTGGACATTAATGCTACAATTTCCATCATCGGCACACCATTTGTTTCATCTTTAAATTTTCCCAATACTTTTTTGTTTCTGTCGTAGTCGTAATTTGGATGGTCCTTGGGATAATCGGAAAAGTCGAAATCATCTTTATACATAAAAGTGCGTAGATCTTCGTACATGTCATTTGTTTTAATCCAGTAAATTAGAGCATCCGTATCCATATATGCAATACCAATGTTCTCTCTTCCATAATAGTTAACCATCTTCTTATAATGAAACTCGTACATGTGTGTTTTAGAAATATCCAAGATTGACATTCCAAGATACAAAGGACGATCCATTGTAACTGACTTCTTGTTCATGGAAATAAGAACTAGATTTTCATTAATAATTACAGATGTACCAAAGTTTGGTTGTTGCACTAATTTCTGTAATTTTACTGGATCAGTTACCAATTTTATATCCTTATGTTTCCTTTTGTTTTCCAAAGTCTTGCCAAATATTGCGTTGTTCATTAGTTTGAAAAAGTCTTTTTGAAAACTTGATGTAGCAGCAGCTCTTCTTCTTGTGTTGTTGTCAATGTACGGTTTTAACCAACAAGATTGAGAGAATTGTAATACTCGATTAATTTTTGTAATTCTCAATCCCAAGTCTAAGGCCTGTTGTATCATCCAGTAGTGTCCAACATACCGAGACTTGTCGGTTAAAGTCATCATTAATTTCGGCCATCTTCCAGTTGGAGAAATTTCGGTCTTCGGAAGCAGTGGTAAATCATAATGTTGATCGTGAAGATGTTCGGGATATTCAAAGTCGACGTCAAAAATATAACCTGTTTCACCATGCTTCGGTATATCCATTATGTTTCCTATTGATTCAGGATCTATCCATTTGAAATTATCATATGGAAGGGGATTCGACATTGCCCATCCGTATAAGTTATTTGCATCGAAATAACCCAGGAATGTTGTTGGTTTTGATGCATCATAATCGGGCAAATACTTGTTGTTTGCCCTGACATGTCGTGTTACACTTTGCGTCAATCCTCCGCGAACTCCTGACTCTAACATCAAAACCATATCTATATCTGTAAGAAGTTGTATTTTACAATTTGTCTCTTTCAACATGGCTTGCCACGCTAGTCCAGGCGAAGTGTACGAATGAAGAGGGTCCAATTCATATGCTGCAAAACACGTATTTCTAAATTCTTCCATCACATCACATAATAAAGTCACATCTAGTTTAACATAAAAATCTGAATATTCTCCCAATGTTCTAAATCCTAATTCGTTCCATACTTTGCATGCGTGATTATAATCATCTTGAGATATATCCATGTCGAAAAGTTTACTTTTAAATTCTTCTTTTGGAGGTAATGATGTTTCATTAAATCTTTCTAAACTGTCTATGTAATCATATGGAAAAACACCTTTTCGAAGTACCAGATCCAGTTTGTCGTTGTTTACAATCTTCTTCGTTTCGATTAAATCTTGTTTCCTTAGGTTTTCAGAAAGTTTGGACAAACTTGACGGCATAAATCGGTAGGAGTCCAAGAATCTTAATTTGAGGTTTCCAACTTCTTTGGAAAAACTTATGAACTTTTCTGAAGTTTCAGCTAACACATCGATTTTACCGTCGTCTCTTCCTAATTCGGGTATTATAAAATGAGCGTCGTACCCACTGAGGTTATGCAGAACCACAGGAATAAATAGTGGTAAACGATAGCTCAAGTTGCATTTATTACAAGCAGCACCCCTGTAATAACCTGTGAGGTGGTCGTGATCTTTAATTTTATAATTCTCAATAGTAAAATCATTTTTGCACAAAAAACATCGAGTTGCATTTTCATGTTGAATTTCTTCTTCTTCGTCCATCGGTTTCATTGGTACAATATTTGTATATAATCTTTGTGTATTTCCAGCTATTGAATATAGGTGATCAAGAAATATTTTTTCCGCATTTTCACCACGATATACTAGAGGTTCTGAAGTTAATCCATATCTGTTTAAATGTTCTTCTGATAATGTTGATTTGACCATTAAACAAAAACTGTTTGGTTTGTGCATTTGATACTTTACACTTTTTCTTGCTTCGCAATTTTCTTCTTCAACTGGAACAAGTGTTGATTCAAAATCCGCATACACAACTAAAGGGATACGGTATTGATGATGAACTTTTTCAAATGAAACGAATGCTCTGTTTTCTGCAGGTAAATTAATCTTTGCTTCATAATTATTGTTACATAATCTTTTGTGCTCTTGTAACCATTCTCTTCCTTGTCTTCCTTCTCGTTGAAAATTAAAACATCTCTTGCAAATCAACTTTTTGTTTCTATTTTTTGAAAGTTGCTTGTTAACAAGACGATCGAATTGCTTTATGTACACATAGTGAGACACATCTCCTCGTGTTAATAGTAGTAAATCCGTATGATCTGGTAGTTCTTCTTTTGCAATACGTAAAGGATACACTTTGTTTGAACTATCTAATGCAAAAACATTGATAGAAGTACCGGGATTTTTCTTCTCAAATTTTGATATATCTTCTAGTGATACAGGATAAGTTATTCCTTGAAAATTGTACTTATTTCTTTGATTTTCATATTCCCGGTCAGGTCTATACGCATTATTTGGTACAAATTTAGCTGTCATTGCATAACGAAAACATTCATTGTCTGCATTTCTAACATTAATACAAGATTTTGTATCTTCAATACTTTTAGGCAAAGGAATGTAACTAGATCCCCTTAGTCCATATCCGTGTTTTTGAACTCTTATATCTAATCCTTCAATACTTGAAAGACTCCATCCGGATCCTCTTCCTTCATGTTCCTGAATTTTGGTTAATATTTCTTCTATACAGTTCTCTACTATTGAATCAATGTTTGAACTTTCCATGATGGTTCGGTTTTTTGTTATGAATCCTCTTGGTGATAATTCTTCTTGTACATTTATAAACATAGCTTCTAGTAGTAAACTAAATTTAAGAAAGTTCAATCTTTTCAATTCTTCTTTTAAAGTTTTACTTACGATTGGTTTTGCTTCTCTAATAAATTCTTCTAAGTTCAAGTTTTCATTTTGAATCTTATGATGCATTACTACCTTACCGGGTAAAGCAAATACTTGTAGATTCGGTAAAGTAGTTGAAGATGTTGCTGTTATTTCTTCTTGTTCTTCTTGTTCTTCTTGTTCTTCTTGTTCTTCTTGTTCTTCTTGTTCTTCTTGTTCTTCTTGCTTCTGCGTTGTTGTGAATTAGTTCTTTATGACAGTCTAATAGAATTTCATCGTGAAACGATTCCGAACATTTATCGCAATGATACATGTTGAGATGTTTACTCTTCGAAGTTTCGCAGAGAAATGAAATGGGCTCTCACATTCCTCCTTTTATAACGGTCCCCCTACCACTATTTCATTCTTCTTCTTCTTCACTATCCAAGAAAATCAAACGTTTTCAACAAAATATTAACCTTCTACAAAATTGATTGTCCGTTCATATTTTTTTAATACTAGTTTGAATTTTCAATATTTTCCTTGTTTAACTATTATTTCTTTATATAACATTATTCACACTTTCTACTTCGAGCGTTTTGCTACTATCATCTCTTTATTCCATTTTAACAATCTGCATAAATACAAGTTTATTTGTCGCGCCGACTCACTATAAATCCAGCTTTCGTACAGTACACATCTCTACGACTAAATTACAACATGTATTTCAATATGAATTTTCCTTATACAAATACTATTTCAATAACTTTACAGCAAAACAAAATTCTAACTTCATAAACTTGATAGGAAGATATGCGAACTTTTAATTCAACCCCGGTTAATTTATGCGCAAATTTAGTTCGACCAACAATTGTTGAATTTCAGTTTTGAACTAACTTTTAATTTATGCGCAAATCTACTTCAAACCCTCAACCCACAAATTTGGTAGGGAGAATTACATTAATTTGATACTTATTTCTACCGTTACACTAGCTCCATTCTCAAAAAGATATAAATAAAATGGTCCTGGATACTGTTCTTTTTCACGTCCTGCATGTTCCTTAATGAATTCGTAAGCCAATCTTTTTGAATATTCATTATGATACACTTCTCTTACATAAACAAGATTTTTTTCTTCCAGAAATTTCGCTTGAACTAATGGTATTTTGCTTACATCATCCTTGTCCATCAGAGGTAGCTTGTAGGTGAAAGTATTTGGAGGTAGTTTTTGCGGTTTATCAAGTAGAGAACAAAATTTTCTATAGAATTTATGCTCAGTGCCTGTAATACTACTAAAAGACAAAGTGGTAAGCATCTTGACGGCACAAGGTGCAAGTACAGACTAGAAACCTGGAGGTTCATAGCCCGCCTTTTATGAGTTTTAAAAAATGGGGAGGGGGAAGGAATAAGGATTGGGAAGGGATAAGGTGCAGGGTGGGGGAAGGGTAATTTGGTTATTAAACCACTTGCGCTTCAAAATAGCCGCCAACATCCACACCTTGTTCGTAGCACTCCTTCATTGTTTGCGCCCACTGCTGCATGCGGTCTCTATCATTTGGTGTCACAAGGAAAGTATCACTATTATCATACAATATAAAGGAGCAAATTTGTACACAACATCCTCTGTTCAACCATTTATGAGCTTCAATGATAAACTTTTTTATTGTATGAAATGGATAATCTGGATTAATTTCTATAACTTCACATTCTTCATTAAGATTAACGGGATATTCATGATCATCATCAACATCATCAACATCATCAACATCATCAACATCATCATCTTCACTCTCACTATCATTATTTAAAATGTCTTCAGGTTGTAGAAAAACATCGGAAATTTCGGAAGAATTAAGATGGTCATTTACATGAGGAGGCATTTTGAAGCAGGTAAAATTGTAAACAGCAGAGACGAAACAACAAGAGCGGCATGTAGAAGCAAAATGAAGGAGTGACCAACGCTCGCTCCGCTTTTATAACAGTATGCAAATGAGGGGTGGGTGGGGGAAGGGTAATTTGGTTATTAAACCGCTTGCGCTGTAAAATAGCCGCCAACATCCACACCTTGTTCGTAGCACTCCTTCATTTTTTGAGCCCACTGCCGCATGCGGTCTCTATCATTTGGTGTTATAAGAAAAGAATTACAATCATCATACAATATAAAAGAGCCGATTCGTACGTAAGATCCTGAATCCAACCATTTATGAGCTTCAGACATGAATTTTTCTATAGTATCGAATGGGAATTGTGGATCAATTGCTATAACTTTCAGTTCTTCACTAATTTTAACGCTATAATAATCATCTTCATCATCATCTTCACTGTCACTGTCGTTATTTAAAGTGTCTTCAGGTTGTTCGAAAACATCAGAAATTTCGGAAGAACTGAAATTTTCACTAAGACGAGGAGGCATTTTTAAAACAAGTAATATTGTAAAGGGCAGAGACGAAACAACAAGAGTGGCGTGTAGAAGCGGAATGAGGAGTGAACAACGCTTGCTCCACTTTTATAACGGTATGCTAATGAGAGGGGTAACAGCTGACCGTGACCAATTATTGATCCTGGAGGTGGGGGGAAAGGAAGAAGAGGGGGTATTTATTTTAAATAATTCGCATAACTTTTAACTCGAATAAGATAACCAAATTCTTCTTTTACTTAAATGTTCGTCTTACATAGACGTTTTCAATGATGTATCGCTTGTCGTAATCGATCAAACCATTATCGAGTTATGAACATTTGAATTTTCGGGGGGGGGGGGGATAAAATGTTCGTCTTACATAGACGTTTTCAATGATGTATCGCTTGTCGTAATCGGTCAAACCATTATCGAGTTATGGCCATTTTAATTTTGGGGGGGGGGGGTTAATCTCCATTTTTTATGGGGGGGGGGGGGTTCCGCTTGATTAGTCACGGGGGGGGGGGGTTCCGCTTGAGTGAACACGGGGGGTTCCACTTGGGCGCTCATGCGGAACCGATCTTCTCACGAGATAGTCGTTATATGATAATGAAGGCAAATGTTCATCGCGCCGCTACCGCTAATTAACTCGCATTCGCGGTGTTCATATCTTTCCTACTCATTACATATACGTTTCCTACTTCATTATTTCAAGACTAATTAACTTGCAAAACAACAGTCTCTGTCTTTGAATGCTGATGAGATTTCATTAGGAACCATTCTTTGCACGCTATATGAAGCTACACCGGCAAACAATGCAAGTCGGAGAGGTCATATAACTGTACAACGGCCTCAGAAAAGTAGATCACGAGACTTAGAGTGTTAAAAATAATGGGGGAGAAACACAACGCTCTAGCTTGCACTTATACCAGACGGGAGCATTTTTCAAGCAAAGAGTTTTCTTGACTGGAGTTGAAGCCGTAGTAGAAGTTGAACTTGTAATAGAAGAGCAGGCTGTAGTGGAAGTTGTAGTCGGCAGGGATGACATCGTGTTAGTTCTGTTCGCAGTTTGCAGCGTAACGTCTGGAAACAGAATGAAACGTTAGCCGTGGTCGATGCGTCTTTTATAACAATATGCTAATGAGAAGGGTTAACAGCCGTTAAGTGGGGGAAGGTGGGAGGGAAGGAATGAGAGGGGGTATTTATTTCAAATAATTCGCATAACTTTCGACTAAAATAAGATAACTAAATTCTTCCTTAACTAAAATGTTCGTCTTACATAAACCTTTTCAATGATGTATCGCTTGTCCTAATCCGTTAATCCATTATCGATTTATAGGCATTTTAATTTTCGGGGGGGGGGGAGGGGGGGGGGATTTAATCTCCATTTTTATGGGGGGGGGGGGGCATTGACCCTTCCGAAAGTGGGTCAAGGTCATTTAAGACTTATAAAGAACCAAGGTGATGGGAACAGTAGTAACTGTTCCCACCACCCTGTTTGCCTAACGGTTCCCACTCCCAACCCACTAGTTACGTTCTGCGAGGGACATCGACGCAATTTTGTTTGGTCCGTCCGCATCAAAGCGTAACGTCCCGGCCCGCATTAAAGCGTAACCACTAATTACAAGGGAAACTGGAACAGCTGATGCAGACACGCAACTCTAACACCCACCCAAGCTAATCCCACCCATCATATTCCTAAACAAAATTCAAAAACCTAGTCCGCTAGTGCGGATGTCCCACCCCTTCTAAGTGAAGTTCAACAGAACTTCTGAATTTACAGTTAATCTACCCCCTATCATCTAGCTGAAAGGCAAAACAACAACATTAATTATTAATACCAACACTTAGAACTAACAACACATCATTATTAAATATCAAATAATTCAACACAACCAAATACCATCATTATTCTTAAAATTAATACACCTTAACGCTAAACACAACTTATAACTAACATCGCAATGCGCAAATTAATTCTTAAATTAAGTGCAACTTACAACTAATATTTACACACACACACACACACACACACACACATACCACATTGCATTAAAGAACGCAACGTAGTATAAGAAGTTCAAATATATATAGGCCTACTATATATTTGAACCTCTTACCGAGTCGCCAACGACTTTTCGCTATGAAAACTCATTGACGACTGACGCGAAAATCGGGCTCGTATCGCTCCTCGGGTTTTCGAGTGGTGGGGGTAATTAATGCAGTGGTGGGGAAATTGTTTCACTCCAGTACGGTCTTCAATCCACTCCAGTTCGCAGCAGTGTAAAAATGAAACGAAGGAGTGGGGGTGGCGCATGCGCAGCGACGTAAAATCCAAGGTTTGAGGTTAGAACTTTCCGTGCACAGTAGAGCTAAATTGAGTAATACAGGACTCGGCGCATGCGCAATAGCGAGGAGTGATTCCGATCCGGAGAACTCGTTGCATTTGCAGCAGCGCTAAAGTGAGTAATACAGACTAGGCGCATTCGCAGTAGCGCTAAAGTGAGTAATACATGACTAGGCGCCGTAGCGTGAAGTTGGCTCACTCCAGTACAAGTTATAGCAGCATAAAAATGAAACGAAGGAGTGGGAGCGGCGCATGCGCAGTGATGTAAAACCAAGGTTTGAGGTTAGAATTTTCCATGGTGGCTGCCATGTTTAATTCTGTTTCATTCAAACAATAGTAGTTCATGGCTGGCATGGGATGTGAAGTGTGGTAATTAGATGGGGTTAGCAACCGGTCGTGACCGGCCATTGACCGGTCATCGACCGGCGGGGTTCCGCTTGAGTGACCACCGGGGGGGGGGGGATTTAATCTCCATTTTTTATGGGGGGGGGGGGTTCCGCATGATTAGTCACCGGGGGGGGGGGGGTTCCGCATGATTAGTCACCGGGGGGGGGGGGGGGTCCGCATGATTAGTCACCGGGGGGGGGGGGGGTTCCGCTTGATTAGTCACCGGGGGGGGGGGGGGTTCCGCTTGAGTGAACACGGGAGGTTCCACTTGGGCGCTCATGCGGAACTGATCTTCTCACGCGATAACCGTTATAAAAGGAGATTGTTCATCACGCCGCGACCATTAATTAACTCGCATTTGAGTTGTTCGCATCCTTCCTACTCATTACATATACGTTTCGCCAACTTCATTATACAAGTCTAATTGCTACTAACCTGAAATTTCATTTACATTAGCACATGTCGTCCTGTTTGAATCACCTTCGCGTGCTTGACGTTATATCTCATTCATCTGTCTTGTTCTCACTTCTACAAGTCTAACATACTTCTTGTGATGGATACGCAATGTTTGAAATTGAAACTTTTGCAGACACAACATATATTACTTTTACTAACATATATTAGTTTTACTTCAACCCTGGTTAATTTATGCGCAATTTTAGTTCAACTCCCAATTGTTGAATTTCAGTTTTGAACCAACTTTTAATTTATGCGCAATTTTAGTTCAACCGAGCGCCATCTCCACTCCCCCCATTGATTAATTCACCATCTGACATCTACAGTCACGCATATATTTCGACGCGTCATGTTTCATTCTTCATTCTCGTTCTATCCGCGGAACTTAACACTTCTATTTACCTTCTCTCTCTCTCTCTTGTTATGACTGCGCTATGTTTGAACTGACTTTTATTTTCGTTCAACTGTTAGAGTTTTTATTAACACCGTCAAATTACAATTTTGAACTAATTTTTAATTTATGCGAAGTTTTACTTCAACCCCGGTTAATTTATGCGCAAATTTAGCTCAACTCCCGATCGTTGAATTTCAGTTTTGAACCAACTTTTAATTTATGCGCAAATTTAGTTCAACACTCCGATTGTTGAATTTCAGTTTTACACTAACTTCTAGTTTCGTTCAACTATTAGAGTTTTTATTAACACCGTCGAATTTCAATTTTGAACTAACTTCTATTTTATGCGCACTCTTCGCTCAACCGACCGCCGACGCTCTCACCATCTCCACCCCAACATCTATTGTCCCCACTTCTGGCCCACCGGAAGCTGCGTGCCGTGGCACGTGGCTTCCGGTGACGTCACTTCCGGGCCAGAAGTAACCAAAACACACTACT
>CM061534.1:134363675-134509815 GCA_030545055.2 Neoaliturus tenellus
AGGCCAAAGGAATAAAAACTTCTTTCCTGAAGAAGAACGTACAGTTTGAACATTATAAAAGATGTTTGTTTGAAAATGTTGAAACAACTGCAACGTTCAACACTATTAGAAGTTATAATCATCAACTATTTAGTGTCAAACAAACAAAGTGGGCATTAAGCTACAAAGATGACAAGCGCCATATTTTAGAAGATAAAATTAATACTTTACCATTCGGCCACTACTCTCTAAACCCTATCGACCAGTAAACCTATTCTTCGTCCTCTACCTTCTTCCTTTTTCCTTTCCGTAAAGAAGAGGGGACATGGCAAGCCCAATGCCATGTTCCCTCTTTTTTACACTAATATGAATTGGCCTTGACCTATATTCAAACTATATAAATGAGAATAAACTATTCTATGGATCAGTATTTTTACATGCGGTGTACAAGCAACATCTGAAGATGGAAAGTGTGAAGGACAAGATTGTAAATGAACTACATAAACCAGCAAGAAGAAGATTTCCAAGAAGAAGTACAATCATTAAAGGGATGAATGATCTTTATCAAGCTGATCTCATTGAAATGATACCGCACAGTAAATTAAACAAAGGATTTAAATATATTTTAACAATTATAGACTGTTTTACTAAAATAGCTGACGCTTTACCATTGAAGGATAAGACTGGTAAAAGTGTTACAAAAGCTATGGAAACCACAATACAAAGAAATAAATTTAAAATTAAACATCTACAGACCGATGATGGAAAAGAATATTTTAATAAAGACTTTAGAGCTTTGATGAAGAAATATCAAATAAATCATTATTCTACAAATTCTGAAGTTAAAGCTTCAATAATTGAAAGATTCAATAGAACATTGAAAGGTGCGATGTATAAACAATTTTCAAAACGAGGATCATATGTGTGGTATGACATATTACCACAACTTATAAAACAGTATAACAACAAATATCATCGTACCATTGGAATGAAACCTATCCAGGTAAACAGTGCTAATGCGAAAATTGTATTACAACGCATTAAAAATAATACAACACCGAAATTAGAAAAATTGCAACCAAAGAAGTTCAAGGTCAACGATAAAGTTCGTATAAGCAAATACAAAGGTGTATTTAGTAAAAGATATCTACCAAATTGGACTAATGAAGTATTTACAATTTATAAAGTGCAACCAACTATACCTGAAACCTATTTATTAAAGGATAACAAGGGTGAATTACTTCAAGGTGGATTCTACGGACACGAATTGTTGAAATCAACAGTTGGTGATGTATATCTTGTCGAGAAGATTTTACAAAGGAAAAAGGATATGGTTAAAGTCCGGTGGTTAGGGTTTGATAAAAGTGAAGACTCTTGGATTCCTTCAAAAGACTTAGTATAGTTGTTTAATAGCTCATTGTGTGTTTAACCTTTATACAAGATGGAGATTGTACAACAAAAAGATCGATTTAATATCAATAACATTGATGAATTGACAGTTGACAATGATAAGTTAAATCATGGAAAACATGGTGAATTACTACCAAATACGATAAGATGTCTAATAACTGGTCCTTCAAATTGTGGAAAAACTAATGTTGTTTTTAACCTTATAACTAATCCTAAAGGATTGCGTTTTAATAATATATACATTTTTTCAAAATCATTGCAACAACCAAAATATCAATTATTGGATAAAGTACTTGCAAGTGTACCTGAAGTGAATTTTTACAAGTTTAATGCCAGTGAAACAATTATGCAACCAAATGAAGCAAAACCATTTTCTATTTTTATATTTGACGATGTTTCTTGTGAAAATCATGACACAATAAGGAATTATTTTGCTATGGGAAGACATCATAATATTGATAGCATTTATATTGGTCAAACATACAGTAAAATTCCAAAACAACTTATAAGAGACAATGCAAATATGTTGATCATCTTCAAGCAAGATGAAACAAATTTAAAGCATATATATAATGATCATGTAAATGCAGATATGCCATTTGAAAAATTTAAAGAGATGTGTGGCAAAGCATGGAATGAGAAATATAGCTTTCTCGTTATTATGAAGGAAGAAGATATTAAAAATGGTAGATATCGTATAGGGTTGGATAAATTTGTATTTATGCGTTGAACTACCGATGCTACATCTAGTTACATGTTGAACTTCACAGTGTAAACATGCTGAATCAAGAAAAACTATTGAAAGAAATAAAATCACTCAGTGATTCTATTAGGATGAAGAATCGTGCATTGAGGATGGGTTTAAGTGAAAGAGAAGAATTTCTAGAGACTACATTTAAACCTATTACGGAACCTTTAAAACAGATATCAGAAACTATTGGTAAACCTCATTATGAAGGAGATGTTTTACTACCAGTTTCTAAACAAGAAGTACAAGCATTAAAAAAAGAAGAAGATGATGATTCATATACAAGTGCTAGTGAGCAAGAAGAAACAAAAGAAGAAGAAGAACCAATTGTTGAAAAGGAAGAAGAACAGCCAATACCAGAAGCAGAACAATCTATTCCAAATTTAACTCAATTGAGTAGCGATATATTACAACATGGACCTCTTGGAAGAAAATATATAATGAAAATGCTACATGACATGAAATCAAACCCGAATTTGAGTAGATCACACGTATACGGAGCAAGAATTGATGGGAATGAATTGAAGATTGGCGATTCAAAGCTTGAAATAACACAAGACGATTACATCATTATTGGTGAGCATAGATATAAAGGAACAAAAGGATTATATGAATTAATTTTTAAAAACATACCACTAAGATATTCATCCAAAGATTTAAGTGTTTTTAAGGAGATTCTACAAAATACTAATGCTCATAAAAGAAACTACTTAAAGGATGCAATGATTAATCGTTCACGTGCAACAAAATATAACATCGTTATAAAAAAGTTGTTTCCTCCACGAAAATTGCCAACATTACGTACTGCGCCAGCGGTGAGACAACCACTGAAAAGAAAATCTTTATCACTTATGGATTTATCACTTCTTGAACAACATAGTAAAAAGAGTAAAGGAGATACTTCAACATCTGGCAAAGGATTGATGAAAAATCTATACAATACGAATGTGATTTACTACAACGACATCAATAAATTGGTTGATAGAATGAGACTATTGCATGAAGCCATGGAAGCCGGTCATACAGGTTTAAATAATGAATGGGTAGCTCTGATTGACGAACTCAGGAATCGCGGTATAATTGTATAATTGTCCGCGGATATATAAGAATTGCAGGCGTATAATGTGTCAGTTCTAACATGAGCGTCGACAAGTTCGGACGATACTCCGCGTTAGGAGTGCAAGTTGGAGAAAACAGAAAAAGAAGTGGATTACCGCAAACACCTGAAGGTGACTATAACATAAATAATAAACGTTTAAAGTTTGTTAGAGATCCAGAAGAAGATGGAGATGCAACAAATTTAAAAACAGTTAAGGAGGTAACATCTACAAGTTTAAAACTCGACGACAACCAACTGTATGATGCAAAATCTCACAGGGTTATTAACGTTGCAAAACCAGTCAATAATGGAGATGTTGTTAATAAAGGCTATTTTCTATCTGCGATGGAATACGCTTTACTGTTGGAAAAGACTAAAAGTGGAAAAAGGTACAATGCTTTAAATTATAAAATAACTAATGTGGCAGATCCAACCGAGGATACAGATACAATCAATAAGCGTTATTTGCACTCTGTAATACCAGAAAAGAAAAAAGATGGATTTTCCTTCTATAAATATACTATAAACGATATTGGATATCCTAAAGAAGAAAGTGATGGTGTTAATATAAAATACATTAAAGATAATTGTATTTTATATAATGGTGCTGTTATTGATTGTCATGGAAAAGTGTTGTCCAATCTGAAAGATGGTTCAACTCCATCGGATGCTGCTACCGTGAGACAAATGAATGAAAGCTTGAAGAAAGGAACATCCGCTTTTGTTAAACAAAATCAGGTGGTGTCAAAGAGAGGTGATGAGTTTATGCAAGGAAGTGAAAAGTTTACCTTACTACAACTACAAAATGACAAGTGGGATGGAAAAAATAAAAGATTGTCAAATATAAGTTTAGGCACGGAAGAACATGATGCTGTTATTTTAACACAAGTACCACAACTATCAGCTACTGGTGTTAATTTTATATGTAAAGGTAGACGATTAACCCAAGTTAAATCTGGTAAAGATGATCAGGATTGTGCTGTTGTAAAACAAACTATAATTTTAGATAAAATAAATAACGTATATGATGGAAAAAATAGAAGAATATCTAACATATCAGCAGGAATAGCTCCGAATGATGTTGCTACTATTAATCAAGTTATAGCGACCTCTAAAAAGGATCCATCGGTGTATACATGTAATGGTAAACGTATCACAAATCTTGATAATCCTACATATGACAAAGATGCTACTAATATCGAGTATGTAACGAATCTTGTAGGTAATGTAGTTATTGATATGCATAATCATTTGATTAATACATCGATGAAACACAATAAAATCGAAGATTCTCAGAGAAACCAATGGATTAAAGATGAAATCATTGATAAATACTAGTAAAACTTATGAATATTTAAGTATGGAATACACAAAAAAGGATTCATTATCATAAAGTATTTCATAGAGTGAAGACGTTGGTTACATAAAACAACATAATGAAGACCGTATCGCTCAGTCGTCGTCAAGACAGCGGCAAGAGAGGACGTGGTTTAACATCAGCTGCATTATCCCTGCTCAGACGGATTCCAATTGGTGCTGTTGTGAATCGAACGATAGACGCTTTACCATACGAATTACATCTGCCCGGAGGTTATCAATATTGTGGACCTGGAACTAAGTTGGCAAAACGTTTAGCAAGAGGAGATCCTGGAATTAATAAATTAGATCAAGCTTGCAAAGAACACGATATAGCATATTCAAAGTATAAAGATTCAACAAATAGATCAATAGCGGATAAAATTCTAGCGGAAAAAGCTTGGCAAAGAGTAAAATCAAGTGACGCAAATATTGCAGAAAAAGCAGCGGCTTGGGCAGTAACTACAGCCATGAAGACGAAAGCAAAGTTAGGTGCTGGAAGACGTCGCAGAGGAAGACCTGCAAAAAGAAGCGCTCCCAAAAGAGGTGGAAACATTAAAAAAGGACATCGTAGAACTCGTAAGGCAAATGTAAAGAAGACTTCTGTTTGGCAAATGGTAAAAAACGGAGCAGGTTTATATCTAAGACCATACCGTGTGTACTAAATAGAAAGAATCAATTGCTAATTCCAAATAAAGCCTTAACAAATCATCAGTTAAATGATTATGTAAAATGTTTGAAAATACCATTTTTTCGAGGAGTTTTTATGAAAGATGCATTACCAACTAAAATATGGGAAAATGAAACTGGAATAGTAAATTTGGATTCCACCTATGGTCCAGGCACTCATTGGGTATGCTATAAAAAGCTCGGACAAACCGTTTACTACTTTGACAGTTTTGGCAATCTACCACCGCCGAAAGAACTGCAACATTATTTTCGAAACTCCAAAAACATTTTTTACAATTACAAAAGAGAACAACCTAACAATACTGAAATATGTGGGCATTTATGTTTGGAGTTTCTAGCGAAGAGTGTCAGTCAGCTTTAAGATGTCATCGTATACAGTGTCACTGAGTGGAAATTCATCCACATTGAAAAGTACGCTGTTCCCAGCATTGCGTCTATCCAAGGAAAGATTATGGGAAGCGGCATTACTTGATTTAACTACCTACAACTCAATTCCCAATGTTACGGAAGGAAAGAACAATTTACTACATTATTATGAAACTAAGGATGCTTCAGGAAAATACTCAGAATTAAAAATAATTACATTTCCTACTGGAGCTTATGAAATCGATGATATAAACCAATTACTACAAAAACAACTCGGAGAAGAAAAGATCACCGTTAAAGGAAACAATAATACTTTAAAAGCAGAAATAACTTCAAAATATTATATCGATGTCAGCTTGGAAAACTCCATTGGCAGTTTACTTGGATTTACAGATACAAAAAAGAAAATCTTAACTCCTGGAACTACTCATTCAGGTGATACAACTGTTACAATATTGAAAGTCAATAGTATCGATGTAACGTGTAATATTATACACGGATCGTATAGAGAAGGAGTGAATCAGCATATTTTACATACATTTTATCCAACTGTGGCTCCCGGTTTTAAAATTGTTGAGAAGCCACAAAACTTGATATACCTACCGTTAAACACCAGTTTCATTTCAGACATCGTACTGAACATATTGGATCAAGACGGTCATAGTGTTGACTTTAGAGGAGAAACAATTACTATACGGATACACATCAGAGCAGCAACATAAAAGTCAACATGGGATTATCATTTAAACCGCAACGGAAGAGTCGGGAGCTCAGTAGCTCCTCGACATTGGAAGAGTTAACATCGGAAAACATTCGTTTTCTACAGAAGATTGGATTAAAACTTAACAGCGATGGATATCCTGGATATATCTCAAGGACCAACGTTCGACGAAACACTATGGGAGAAGGAATATCACACGCACAACCCTTACACTTCATCAAAATTAAACAATAACGATGAAATAAGGATCCCCATTCAACAACAAGATATTTACACTTTACCGTGTGAAAGTTACTTGTACATTGAAGGACGGGTATTAAAATTGGATGGAAAAACTGCTTCAACAGTTCCTTTTATAAATAACCCGATGGCATATCTTTTTGATGAAATAAGATATGAAATATCAGGGGTGACGGTTGATTCAACAAAAAAGGTTGGTTTAACAACGACATTGAAAGGATTAACATCATTAACACCGCATGAGAAGAATTCAATAGTCACCGCCGGATGGGTTGCCCCCGATAAAGACACTATAACACCAGCTTCCAACGGTCACTTTGATTTTCATGTACCTTTACGATTGCTTTTGGGATTCGCTGAAGATTACAAACGGGTAATAATAAATGTCAAACAAGAATTAGTATTACTCAGATCTTCAACTAATAAGGACTTGATACTTGCAGACCCTGCAACTACGGAAGATAAACTGGAATGGCAACTACAGTTGGATAAAGTTGTTTGGAGAGTACCTCATGTAAGATTGGCTGATGAACATAGAATCCTATTATTGAGAAAGTTGAAATCTGACCGTGATATTGTGATGCCATTCCGAAGTTGGGAATTTCATGAATACCCTACACTACCTCAGACAGAACGACAAACATGGACCGTCAAGACATCAACTTACTTGGAACGAGCAAGGTACATAATACTCGGTTTTCAAACTAAGCGAAAAGATGTTATCACTGCAAATGCTGGTCAATTTGATCACTGTAAAATAAAGAATTGTAAAGTTTTCCTAAACTCTCAATTCTTTCCCTATGACAATTTGAATGTCATGTTCAGCAAAAAACGTTTTTCTATTTTATACGATATGTATGCAAGATTTCAATCGTCATATTATGGAAAGACTAATACACCACTATTATCACCTGACCAGTATTATTCCAAGGCTCCAATAATTGTAATCGATTGTTCAAAACAAAATGAATCGGTAAAATCATCAAGTGTGGATATAAAAATTGAAATGGAATTTGAAGAACCAGTAGCGGATGGAACTTCGGCATACTGTCTAATTCTACATGATAAAATAGTTACTTACACACCGCTGACCGGAATTGTGAAGAATGTACTTTAAGAAGAATTGTACAACAACTGCAAATTTTTGAGGTTAGAATTATCTGCTTTAATTTTTGAGGTTAGAATTTCATTTGTGAAAGACAAGTTCAAAACAAACAATTATGTAATTGTATAAATTTCAAGGATTTACGAAAAATATAAAAGCGAGAAAATAATTAGTAGAAACTTCATTCTATCTTCAACCGTCGTATGGGAAACATCATTCGCAAGATGAATTCTACTAACGGAGAAGAAAATACACCTCTAATGGATGATAATAGTTCAGATATAGAAAAACAAGTTGAACGAGAAATGGACGAGTTCCTAAAATTCAACAAACATAAGAAGAGAGAAGAAGAAAAAGCTGAAAAAGAAGTAAAAAGGAAGAAGGTTGAAGTTAACATTACAACCAATATTTTAACAGAAGTATTTCTTCGGATTATCTACCCAATTTCTTCATGCATGACAAAAAGTATATCAGTTGGAATTTTAAAATCAATGGATTATTCACCAATTGTTATTTTAAATCATGGAAACAAAATGGTTACTTTCAGTGAAATTACTTGGGAATCTCTCATGAAACATTTACATCTTTTGGAGTGCTATTTAAGTAACAACACATTTGGAAGAAGAACAAGATTAAGTTTATTGGAATCAAATATTGAAGTTGATATAGTAAAACATCGTGGAGGACAAATTGTTCGCTTCAGAGATTTAACTACACATAATGTTAAATTATATTTCACTAAAGAAGAATTTTATACTTTAAGTTGTACTACCGGTCCCGTCACCAGATATTTGAAACAACTAATATTTTCAAGTGCAATAATTAAAGACTATTTAATTGATACATTGGACAAAAAACCTTTTGTTCCAATTTTATACGGTCCCGTGGATACTTCAATCTTTAATAGAATACCTCAAGAAGTTGAAATGTGGAGACAATTAAACAACTATCACACCAATTTTAATATTGATGAAGTGGCACAAGAAGTGAAAGAAGAAGAACAATCCTGTCTGTTATAAACATCGGCTCATTCAATTTTTAAGTCAGTTGTTAGTAAGACTTCATCATGAATAAACGGGTTTCGTTTTCTAATGCGCCACATATAATGGAAGTTAAAAGAGGTATAATTGAATTTCAAGCTTTCCGAGGAAATGATGGTAATTTTATTATTAAAGAATTAGTAATCTTGGACATGAACACATCAGTAGTTTATCATTATTTGTTCAAACCTCCAGTACCATTTAATAGACTAACAACTAAAGCGAAAGTTACAAACAAATGGTTGAACAAACATTTTCACAACTTAAGATGGGATGAAGGTTTCATTAATTATAATATGATGCCGCACATTATGAATCATTATTGCAAAGAGTTTAAAATTATCTACACAAGGGGATTAGAAAAAGCAAATTGGATACAATCATTTACAAGCAACGAAGTGATTAATGCAATAATTGATAAAGATTTCCAATGCTACTTCAACGAACTTTGTATTTCATCAAAAAGTTTTAAACATCGAAGGTCGCAATGCGCTTTAAAGAATGCCTACCGCTTGAATAATTTCCTTCAACAAACTAGTGGGGGTAGTGTCAGTGGTGGGGGTAGTGTCGATTATAAAAGTGAGAGCGCTACCATGACACAGCATGAGTATTACTCAAACCTCCGAAGAGACAACATCTCCGACGGACATTCTTATTAACAAGAAGATTAACAACAACATCAATATGGCATCACAGAACTTACTTCAAAGTTTAGTTGATCAGTTCAACGCTCATTCTAAATCATCAATTCTACCTACGAAGAAATGTTCTGAACTAAAAGAAGAAAAACACTACATCATTCATACTATTAAGAAAATGGAAACTTCAGTAGGTGATGCTATAAATTGCACTTTGAGCGAGGCACCTTATACAATTGGTGATGAAGCAAAATTTCAGATCTTCTTACCAAAGCGCTTCATACAACTACTTCAAAATGAAGATCTTCGTATAATTCAACCCGGCGCACTCTATTTGGTATCACATGGACCCAGTGGAAACAACTCTACTGAACTTACAATTCATGTAACACCTACTACTGATTAATTTGTACATAACATTGTAAATATTTCTTTGTATTTGTTTTTTCAATAAATATGATATAAAACAAAACAAAAAATAAAAATAAAAAAAGCAACATATTGTAATGTCTTTGTACATTACAATATGTTGCTTTTTTTAAAAATTCCACAGGATGACCTTGACCCAATTTTGTATAATTATAAAAGGGGAAATGTACTTGCAAAATTCATCAGTCTACTGCTACCTTTCATACCGTACACATCTCGCTCTTAATCCCTGAATATAAAACTGCAACATGTCCCTAAAGGTTAAGTGTGCATCTTATGATACCAACACCATAACTACTTTTGAACAACTTGAAGATTTAACTAACGAAATGCGAGTTTTACTTACCGGTGGTTATCACTTAACTGTTGATGTTAGTGCTACTAATACAAGGATGTTCACTAAAACAAAATATTGCGATGATGAAATATTTATTTCTACACAACCTACAACTTCTTCATCGCCAACTGGTCAACATAACATCAAGTTCCAAAAGTATTACCAATGTTGAATAACTTTTGACAGACAAAGCTACAACTAAAGAATCACATGATCAATGTGAGTTAATAAAAAGGATGTGATACTTGTATAAATAATCATTCGCTTCTTAGCTCTCACCACGACAAGACCTATTTAAGAAAATGTTGTACAGAATGATGATTCAACTTGATGGAAAAATCTATGGAAAAGACTACAACACCATTGAACAAATGACCCAAGATTTAGATGTATTAACTAAAGAAGGATATCAAGCTAAATTAATTTTAAAATTTCCTGAAGTACATCCATTATCAACAGAAGAACTTGTTGCTATGGCTAAGGCGGAGAGAGAGAAAAAGTCTGAAGAAAACAAAGAGAAACAAACTTCCTAAATTTTAATAATCCTTACACTTGTAAGGTATAATTTTTTAAAACTCCATTTGGATGACCTTGAAATTACCCCTACCACTTTTCACAGTACATAAAACTCACTATTGAACACTATACACTCTTATTCTTTCACTGGACTCCGCAGCGTCAACATGGAAGAGCAAAAATACAAGTACAAACCTCGTTACTGTTGTGAACAACAGTGTACAGATTTAGGACCAATGATGGTGGATGGGTTAGCTTGTACTAAATGTGAATTCTTCGGATCTTGTTATTGCAAATGCAAAACAAAACAACTACCACCACCGGAATTGCGAACTTTCAAATTTTACAAATCAAGATATTTTCATACATGTTGTCCTCAAAGATGTTTCAAATTTCACCCTCTAGATCTTGCTCATTGTCAACGCACCAATTCTCATCAAGATGATTTTTGTACACATATGATAAAAAGATGTAAATACAGATCAGATTGGTATTCCGATCCTGTAGAACCATCAAATGTGTAATTTCAGTTTTACACTCTTTTTTAAAACTTCATTTGGATGATCTTGAGATTTCCCCCCACCACTAGTTCTAATTTTTATATAATATTAAATCATTCCACTTCCAACACTCTAACTAACAACATGGAAAACAAATTTATCAAATTTGAACATATAATAACTGACAGGGAGGAGATGGAAGAATTGTTTCAAAACTTACTTTCTGTCATTGACGAATATCCTATAAGATGGTTCAGAATTGTAGTTCAATATTTAAATCCTGGTGAATTGTTTTCTTCATCAAGTGAAGAAGATGAAACAACTACTTCGGTTCAAATAATTGAATTAAAAGATGGAGAAGAAGAACTAAATGTTTTATTCAATCATAAGCTCAAGGTTCCCTATATAAAAGCCCCCTCCCTAGACAGCCCCCCTCCCTAGACGCCTGCTCAAGGTCACCATTATATAAGCCCCCTCCCTATGCGCCGATCCTCATTCCATCACCGACTCTCCAATAATGAACAACTCTCCATTGGCCCGAATGAATTCTAGTTTTGAAATAAACTCTAGGGAAGAGTTACAAGACATTTTTAATATTTTACAAGAACTTGTAGATAATTTTACAACCATCAAAATGAATTTGGAAATAACATACGATTGTCCTATTTGTGATAAGATTGAAAGTTCGGACGAAGACAGTTTACTAAATCTAACTCCTGCACCATCTGACACTACTGATGGTAATAATGAACAGCAAAATATTTCCCCCACCACTTCTTTGTAATTCTTCGTTCCCCCCACCACTTCTTTATTTAACTAACATTTCTCGCTTTCACTTCTCATTCCATCTTCAACTTTTGAACTATCAACATCACTTGTTTTAAAATTTCAAACACTACAAAATCATGATGGATATGATGGATGAAGTTCCCTTCATAACTAGAATGGAAGAGGATAAATTGAAATTGGAAATTAAACGATTGGAAATGGAACGAGAAAACCAACTCGAAATGTTACGTTTGTTCAAGCTTTTCAAATACATCATCTGGGGACTCTGCGTTTACCTTCTCATCGTCGTTGGTGTTTGCATTTACAACTCTGTAGTTCATCACAAAAGTTCAACTTGTTTAAACTCTGCTGTTGCACATTAATTGTATGTTCACAAATAAAATTCAAAAGTTACTTCAACCTATCCCACTATCACCAACTAGTTCAACTTTGAACTATTTCTGGTGGTAGTTGGATAGGCTTTTTTAAAACTTACTCTGGATGACCTTGACATACTTTCCAAGCCCCAGTTATAACTGTTAAATTTCAGTTTTGAATTAACTCTTAATTCATGCCCAATTCTACTTCAAATTCAGGGCATATGCTCTCGCCATCTGCACCCTGCAGCTGCCCTGGCAACTGACACCATCTGACCCCTGCAGCTGCCCTGGCAGCTGACGTCACTTCCGGTTTAGAAGTGGCTTTTTCCCACTACTAACATTCTTAGCGAACAATTAACCGGCCATATGATTTACATTCTAAAAGGTTAGCAACGAACAAACAAATGTTCGGAAGAACTTTGTTCGGCGAACATGTTCGGCCAGTGCGGACGCGGCTTTATATTTTTCTCTAGATGTTTGCCAACCTTGTATTTAATCTGAAAAAGGAAACTTAGATTTCTTGATTTTATTGTGTCGTATCATAGTTTAATATCATCAATATTTTCTTCTTCTCAGCACGATGTCGTCGTGGCTCAACACTGTAGGGGGCACCCTGTACAAGGACGTCATGGAAGTGTTCTTCCCAAAAGTTCAGCATTCTGAATCAAAACAATCAACAATCATCAAAGTCATCGTGTTGGTTCTTGGTATTGTAGTCGTAGGTTTGGTTGCTGTCGTTGAAAAACTTGGAACAGTGTTGCAGGTAAATGTTACACACTGCATGTTTAATATATATAGGAAGCAAACTATCCTTTTGGTTTTCAAATGACAAGAAAAAAACAGATTATAACAGCATTTTGTGGTAAAAATAGTACAGTAGAACCTCGATAGTTCGACACTTTGTGGACTTACAGAGTGTCGAACTATCGAAATGTCGAACTATAGGGAGTATATGGGAAATTTTTACAATGGGAGTATGAAAATCATAATTTGAATTTAGGAAACACTAAATTTTAGTGAAACCATAACCTAATTGAACTTTAACATAAACAACATTCAAATCATTCGCCAATTTCTTTACATTTTAACCTTTTTCAGGCTCCAACATGGACACTATCGGTCATTATTAACATGTTAAGTTGTCATGGACCATGTCGAACCATCAGGAGTGTCAAACTATCGAGAGTCGAACTATCGAGGTTCTACTGTTCTAGAATTATTACTTATTCTTGCATTATAAGGATTGATAATAGATAGATTGATAATAGTACCTTGGAGATAAAAACGTTTTTTTTCAGGTAGCAAACAGTCTCCTAGGCATTATGTATGGATCATTTTTGGCATTGTTCACACTTGGAATATTCTTCCCACGAGCTAATGTGAAGGTATGTCTGTTTTAAAGTGACATCACTGCAAAAACCACAATGAGTCGGCAGGTTAACAACTCTGGAAAGTTTCCAATCAAAAAGTTTAATGAACAAGCTACTATCAAAATAACTTCGTTGAATAAACACAAAATTTAAAAGTGGAATCAAAGTATACGTTTTCTTAAAATATAATACATGTTAAAAATGAAACAGAAAACCAACATGTTGTCCAATAAATTTATCCAGGTCCGCTGAGCTTCTCTAACAGTAAATTCAATATCTTGACACAGATATTGATATTCTCTTATCAGTGTAGACATGGTGTATTTTTATTTAAATGATTATCACATTCACACTAAACAGGGAGAATTTTCTGTTTAGGGAGCCTTTGCCGGAACATTAGCTAGTCTTACTTTGACTGGCTGGATTGTTCTAAATGCTCAGTATGCAATCCTACAAGGAAAACTGCGCTTTCCAGGCAAAATAACCAGTATTAATGAATGTCCTCCTGATATCGTAGATCACTATCAGTAAGTATAGCACACACTGGGATTTGGAAATTGGGATTTGCTTAATCTGTAGGCTTTGATAAAAAAGAGATAAAAAGAAAAATAGTGCGCTGTTCTCTGTATTTATAGACACTTGCACTAAGTTTTCTCCATTTCACAATATGGTGAAATACTGTAAACTAAATTAGTGAGTTGTTCAGGAGTTCAGATAATTAACTCTTTACATATTTGACGTTTGGGTAGTTGCCTCTCAACTGTATTGGATAATAATTCCACCCACATGTAAATGGTGGTATAAGTAAAAACATAAGTGTCTGTTAAAAAAAAAAATCTAATAAAGAAAATGTATACTGAGTGATATTTTGATCATCTAGTCTATACATTAATAGGCAAGCATGTTTCTTTCCCTCCTTTTTCCTCAGCTTGTGTGCATCATACAAGAAATCCCACGCATACCATTAGAAAGGTAGTGTCCAGTAGATAAGCAGAATAATGTAAAAATTTTCATTGGCCTGAAGGCCTACACCCTATGGGATTTAAAATTTTATCTTATCGAAGAAGTTTGATTAAATCATAGACAGCTCTTGTAATAACAAAATGTTAGAAAACCAGGAAAAACTTATGTTTCAGTGAAAATATTTTTCGAAAGGACCGGTAAGGTCTTTTTAATAAAAAAAGTATAATAACAAAAATAATTTGTAGATAATTAAAAAATTTTATAAATGGTTGAAGAGATTCGAATCTCTAGTTTGATTATATAGATTGAGGATGGACATAACGGTTAGCAAAACTAAACCCTCAATGAAAAATTATAATCAATATACATGTATCTTTAGAGTAATATAGTATATCAATCTTAACTACACTATCTACACTATTTTCAAATCATACCTAATTCATTTCATTTTATGAGATGTGATGAATCGTTTTATTTTTTATTAGGCCGACTTAACTCCCGGTTAAGCACTCCGGTGATGCAAGAATCGTCACCACCTTTACGCTGCATTTATTCATTGTTTACCACACACTTTCTGATGGTTGTTCCAGTCTGAATTCATCTCGCCTATTCGACCACATAGGACCAGGCACGCCATTGCAGGCAGACAGCATACTGCCACTCATATACCAACTGTCATACAACTACTATGTTGTGTTGGGAGCACTGATTGGTATTTTGGTGGGTGTGGTGGTATCACTGCTAACAATACCTTCGAATCCTGCAACCCTCCATACAGAACTCTTTTCATCCTACGTGCATGGCTTCCTGCCTCAGAAAGTTCGACTGTCTCGTCCAGATAGGAAAAAATATATTTTGAATACTCAGTTAAGAAATACAAAATGTTAGAACTAAATGACAGTTTATAAGCTAATACATTTTTTTATAGTAGTATGTTGATTTTTATTGTTCCAGTTCAAACACATCTCTATTATACAATCATACTGGCCCCGGAACCCCAATTGAAGCAGGTTCTACTCCACTAATTTACCAGCTGTCGTATTGGTACTACATTGTTTTAGGATCAGTTTCGGGAGTTGTAGTGGGCGTAGTGGTATCACTTCTAACATCGCCCCCGAATCTTAACTCTCTCAATCTGGATCTCTTTTCTCCCTATGTTCAAAAGTTTGGGTGTAATAAAAGAGATTTGGGAAATTCAGACAGTGATGGTATTATACTCAAAACACAGGATCAAAACTCTACAAAAACATAGAAAAGAATATTCGTGAATAATTACAAACTGTAAAATATAGTTGGATTTTCTTCATCTGAGTGGATACCACTGAGTCACACTTTACAGACAAACTGATAAAAAATATAGGAAACCCTATTAAAGGGTTGTTCTCGTCTGTTGGGTTTCAGCAAAAAAATGTAAATACTGTAAAACAAATAGTATAAGACTTCAATTACAATTAATAATTTTACACATTAATAATTCAAAAGCACGGGTAAGGTTTTTTTAAATAAAAAAAGTAATATTGTAACAAATTATATGCTACTTTTCTTTTCCTACAAATTTATATCGATGTATATTGTAATTTTCTGAATGTTTTCCTATATTTAAATTCTAAAAAGAAAATTTTACATTTTATTTTATTACTACTAAGTGCTACTTTCTAAAACAGTTAATTAAGTTTTACAATAATATTTTACAATAAAGTTCTATGTTTTACACTGACTTGGGAGATAACAATTCCTACTACTTCTATATGATATGGATAATACACTGACAGGCCCACGAGAATGCACTTGATCCGATTGACAAAAATCATGGGGAGTCAAAATCAAGACAATCATATTGAATAATCCAGCTATTGTATATGTACTGAGTTTTTTAACGTGATCCAATAGCTAACTTTTTTATTTTAAATGTGACAGTATACTTCTTATGGGGGACGCCCCTTTACTCTTTTATTTTACTTTCAGGTATGTATTTCACTTTTCAAAATTTAAAGCCATTTTTCCAATATGGCGGCCAACTTTAAAATTTCTTATGGAACCTTACATTGTAGGTGTCTTTCCATGTCATTTTAAGACTTTTTTATTCTTTGCTATTTTTCTCTAAACCCAACGGTTATGCATGAGATGACCAAAAATAACGTAGTACTGTCATTCAAAACTAATAATAAATTATCATCTGCACTGAAAGATAAAAAGAAAAATACTGTAAAATCAGAAGGGTCAAGTGTATACAGGCTCAGTTGTGACAATTGCCAAATTTCTATATTGGTCAGACCGCCCGTTCTTTCAAAACTCGATTTAATGAGCACAAACCAAAACTATCAATGAAAAAACGTAACTGTGCATTTGCCGACCACTTGATTAATTACAATCATGCATATTCTAACATTGATACAAATTTAGAAGTCCTACATTCACACAGAAAAAGAGGTCGTTATTTAGATACTTTGGAAGAATTTGAAAAATTGTTAAGGCTGGAAGGAAATACCCCCAACATATCCTCAATGCAAAATCGTCATTTGAGTCAGATATAATGTACGAAGCAGCCCTAGGTATCGAGCAAGTTATTTTATCAAAAGGAATTGGTGCTGCTGATAACAACGGTGAGAGGGGTTGGAGGGGAAGGGGAGGACACGGTGGCGGTCAGTCTAGACGCACACCCTGTAACCTACAGCCGCGCCGCTAAATAGTTTTATGGCCAAGCATTTTAACGTGTACGTGTTTATGTTAAATGTGTTAGTGTATTGTGCAATGTGTTTTCAAGACTCATGACGACCTCGAAAGAGTGAAAATTCACGTCCATTAGGCTTGATAATGGTACTCTGTTAGTACCGAAACCGGTCGCCAACATGAGGACTTATGGATTACACGGCAATTCAGGTATTTTAACCTCTTGTTATATTATTATAATTGTGAAACGTAATCCAGAGGCAACACTCAAAATGAAGTATCAATTTCTATTCGTATGCTGGGTATTTAATGAAAAACAGGCCAATAAATATGTATAATGCCGATTCCTGCTCCTTAGGCAAATAGGAAAGGTCACTTCTAGTATATAATTTTAAAGCTTAGAATGTGAGGAAGTTTTGGTGACATTTGACAGTCTGTATCTTGACGCATAAACATTTCTTTAGCATTTTGTAGTACTTTTCTTAGTTTTTCAAATTTTTGTTTTAAGTAAATTTTACAAGGCTTTAAGATGGCTTAATTTTGACAAACTGTACATGTTCTAATAGGAAATTTTGTGTACTTTCTAAGAATGTTCTTAAAAGACAGTTTATGGACAGTGTGGACGAAATTGAAAAAAAAAAAAAATGGAAAAATGACTGTTACTGAAAGGTGGAGCGAGATATAATTGCCTACCTGAGAAATTTTTCTTGCATTTTACATGCATAGTAAACCTTAAAATGTTTTAGCACGAAATTGTTTGACACTGGCTAACAAACACCCTGTACAAGCATATTTAACCTAAAGAGCTGTATGAAATTTTTATTCCTGTTTATTAAAAATAACATTCATTATTTTACAAAAGTTCTTGTAATGTTTTTGGCAAAAAAGTAACATACATTAGAATCATAGTTGAGAATACCAAAATTATTTGATTTTTAAGCATTAACAAGATGTAAAGTAAAATTTAATAAAATAAAAAAATTTGTTAAAAAAAAGAAAAAGCGCTTTTTTCACAAGTAAAATATTAAAACAAGCCTTTAAAATCGACCAATTTTCATTTATTTGTTATTTTACAGTTAATATAAAACAAGTATAGCACCTCAAAATACACCCCGTCGCAGCAGACCTGCGTACTCAGCGAATTTCCTAATTAGTAATATTAATTTTGACCAAATAAATCTGTAAACCAAATGTCATCACATGCTCATAAATAGGGAAATAAATGTCTAGTCTCCTTATGCTAAATAGAAAAGAGTATGCAGCTATGCTGCCATGGGGAACACCAAAAGTAGGTTTTTAGCATAAAAACAATTTATTTCAACCATATAAAGCCATTTACTAAGTTTCATCAATATCTGTCCATTGCTAAAGGATTTTGCCTATTCTCCATATGATTAACATGGAAAAAGAGTATGCAGGTTTGCTGCCATGATAATCATAAAAACCAAGATTTTTTACCATAAATGGATGAATCTCAACCAAATGATACTAAATACCAAGTTTCATCCAAAAATAGATTTAGAAATAGATTTGGAAATTAGACTTTTTAATATCTCGGTAACCAATAGAGATAGAGCAAAGCTTCAAGATACTAAATTGTGTGTTTTTTTGAGCTAAATCCAATGGTCAAAACAAAAATTCAAAAATTTTTAAAATTACATATGAAAAATGCAAAAAACCTATTTTTGGGGTACAAAACCCCCCAAAACTACCCCTTCCGGTAGGTCGATATGTCTGGTTTACGAACTCATCCAAATAAACGTAGGATTACACATCTCTACCAAATTTGGTGTCGATCGGACCTTTTTTACGAGAGTTATCGTGCCTAGGGACACATACATATATATATAAATATATACATATATATATATATATATGTATATAAAAATTTTAATGACTATTATTTTTGGTCTCTGGGCACCTTAAAACGAAAAAGTAACATGGTCCCGGGCTTAGGTCTTACCATGAGACCTACGGTAATAGCTTATTCCCTATGGGAAATTCGCTAAACATATAATATGGTCCCAGATTACCTGAAAGTCCTTTATAAATGATCATAAATAAATGCTCAAAATGAAAAATCCAAAATGGCGTTGTTTTTCGAAAAGTAATACTTTTGTGGTAAAGCACCAAAGCTTTTCTTGATTACTTGACCCTAAGGAACGGCTTTCAACAGGGCACTAATCTGGTAAATTAATAACACACAGAACCCATAACAGCGGTTGGAGTATATGCCCATACAACATACTCAGCACGGGCATGGTTCAATAACAAAAATAAATTATTGGTTTGGAAGCTGTTACTGTCAACATTGCAGATTACACTGAAGATTATTTTGTCATCAGGTTTCAAAAGGAAAATTGTAGTTCTGTAAAGTTTTATTTGGCACAATTGGGTTTAATTTTTATTGTTGATTTAGTTGCCTAGTAACAAAGCAATTTGAAATATTAAAAAAAAAATCTTTGATAACTGTACATTGAAGAAATATTTGCAAGAGCAGTTCCATTGAGATCGCTTTTTCGTGAGTGATTAGTGTATAGGGCTGCCCCACCCTAATGATGAGTAATCAGTTCTCATCCTGGGCCGCCCCGAGGGTAATAGGAACCCGGGGCGAGATTTCGATCTGCGCCCCCTAAATTAATTAATTGACCCACCTGTGAACTGTAATGTTAAATTACTGTCAGAAGCATTAAATTAGGCGCATGGCTAACTTTTCATTGCTGATAGTTTGGATAAACTAATTAAAAAAAATTTACTTGTACTATAAAGCTTTGTTGAAACAACCTTTGTTGACAACACATGGTGTGGGTATGGGCGGAGCCTATGAAAACTCACAGGCCTCCATACATTTTTGGTCACGTGACCAGATGCGGTCGAATTTTAGCTATCAACTCCATTTAAAAGCATTGCGAAAGCGTGATTTGGCATAAGTTTTTACTCGTAGTTTTAAATTAGGTGGTCAATTAAGTCATAAGTGTTGCAATTATTCTAATCCTCAGGTAGTGGGGGTAAGTATGCAGGCCGGTTAGTTTTCATATGCCCGAAGCGAGCGCTCAAGCCATTTTTTCAGTTCGTAAGATCAGCTGGCCAGTAGGCTACGTGCAGCCAAATGCGATTCTATCATGATTCACCTCCACTTGCATTGTAAAAAAAGTTTTATAGTTACAATGTAGTCACTGCTAATTTCCGTCTGACAAATGTTTTAAATTTTATTTTGAACAAATCATCAAAATTATTATTATTATTAATTATTATTATTTTATTTTATGGCCAGCATTGGACCACTTAAGTCAATATAATGGTCAGGTTCTTCTTAAATTCTGTCTCTTCTTCTTGTCCGCCCAATACTTCTTCATTCTTTCCGACCGTTGTTTTCTTTCTTCTTCCGAAACCACTCTTCCTTGTCTCTGATTGTTTGCTCCTATTGACAGGATGATATTTTTGTCTTTGAGTACTGCGAGCGCCTCTGACTTATTTTCCAAATCTTCTAATGATATTTGCAATCTTCTCATGTCCTCCTTAATCTCTGTAATCCACCTAAAGTCACTCTTGCTATTCCACAACTTTTCAATTATTTTCTTACTTATCCTATTTTCCGGTGTCCTCAAAAGATGTCCAATGAATGAAATTCTTTTCTTTTTAATTATACTTGTCAATGGCTCTATTTCCTTATATACAGTTTTATTTGAGGCCAGTCTCCAAACTCCATCTTTTTGATATTTTTTGTTTATACATGTTCTGATGATTCTTCTTTCTATTTTCAGTATTTTATCTATTGCTAGAGTGTTGGTTGTTTTAAATATAGTTTCACTTGCGTATGTTATTTGTGGAAGTATGACTGCTTTGTAATGTTTCAATTTTGTTGCTATTGATAGACATTTTTTGTTGTATGTGTTTTTAGTAATATGTTGCATTCTAATCAATTTATTAATTCTATTTTGCCATGATGGATTTTCTTTAAGATTGTATGTTATAACTTCACCTAAGTACTTAAAATTTTCTACAATTTTGATGCAATGTTCTCCAATTTTGATTTTGTTAGCCAATGGTGGTTTTGTTAACATTATTTCTGTTTTCTCAAAAGAAATTTTTAGGCCTATGCTCTGGGCTATTTCCTGAAGTGATTTTATTTGTTGCTTGGTTTCTTGGATGTTATTAGCTAGAAGAGCCAGATCGTCAGCAAATCCTAAACAGTTTAACTTTATGTCATCTTTTTTTGTTCCAACAATAATATTTTTTGGGTTTGTTTTAAGCCATTCTCTCATAATGTATTCAAGTGCACAGTTAAAAAGAAGTGGTGAAAGGCCGTCTCCCTGTCTTAAACCAGTTTTGACCAGGAAAGGTTCTGATATTTCTCCTCTAAATTTAATTTTATTGAAGGTATTTGTCAAGGTAAGTTCTATAAGTTTTATTAATTTTGGGTGGAGTCCGAAATGTCTGAGAATCTTTAATAATGATGGTCTGTGGATGGAATCGTAAGCTTTCTTAAAATCTACAAATGTTATTGAAAGAGGTTTGTTTCGTTTTCTGTAGTAATCCATAATCAATTTCAGCGTAATTATTTGTTCTGCACAGCTCCTCCAAGGTCTGAAGCCTCCTTGGTATTCTCCTAGTTCATTATCAAGTTGTTGCTTAATCCTATTGTATAATATTTTTGAAAAAATCTTATATGTGCAATCCAAAAGTGAAATTCCTCTATAGTTATCTGGGTTGCTCTTATCTCCTTTCTTGTGAAGTGGATTGATTATGGCTGTGGTCCAATTTTCTGGGAATTTCTCGGTTATCCAAATTTTTTGTAAGATCATATGTAGAGATGTTTTTGTTGATTTGCCAGTATATTTCCACATTTCTGCATAAATTTGATCTTCACCAGATGCTTTATAATTTTTCATATCTTTTAGTGCTAATTCTACTTCTTGTACTGTAGGTGGGTTTAAATATTCTGGTTTTGTCTTTATGGGAGTGTTTGTATTTATTGTTAGAAGATTTTTAGGTTCGTCACAGTTTAGTAATTTATTAAACGCTTCTGCCATAATTTCTGCATTTTCCTTGTTATTATGGGCGATTTTTCCATCTTTATTTTTCAATAGCAATGTAGGAGGGGTGTAAGAACTTAACTGTTTATCGAATGATTTGAAATAATCTCTGGAATTTGTTTTGAAGTAGTTTTCTTCTATTGATTTCAAAAGATTCTTCTGATATTGTCGTTTTACTTTCCGGATAATTTGGGAGCATTTCTTCCTAATATTTTTGAGATTCGTGGCATTTTCTTCTGACTTGTGATTTTGAAATCTTACCCAGGCTTTATGTCTTTCTTCAAGGGCTTCATCACATTTTGTGGTCCACCAAGCATGTTTTTTACGTCGATTTATTGGGGCTACTTCTTCAGCATGTTGTTTTAAGATTGGTTTTAATTCTTCTAAATTATCCGTTAACTTTATATTTTGTGTCATCTTCTTATATTGTTCATTTTTTATTAATTTACGTGGGTCATATTTTCTTTTATTCTCATTTACATTTTTTATCTTTTTTCTTAATGGGGTGAATTTAATTTTAATTTTCACTAGATAATGATCTGAGCCTGTATCAACTCCTCTGTATAATCAAAATTATTATTGAACGATTTCTTTGAAAAATATTTATTAGTGCAGTTTTTACAATTTTTGTGAAGTGTTTGAGCCTTTATAAAACTAAACCGGAACTTCCCCTTGGCCCTGGTCGCCCCGCCCTTGGGGCAGCCCTATTCTCATCATGTGCATTTTGTTTGATACCGAAATTTGAAAGGTTCGTGTTCACTGCACCAATGGCGAAGCGATCGATGTAATTATTCAGGTGGATTTACAGGACTGCAAAAACACTTAATCACAACGTAAACATAACCTTCAGTTACAACATTTTTCATCATTGGTTAGCAAGAGTGATAGGACTGATTTACCCATCAATATGTCACTTGTAATGCATGTTCTCCATGATAGATCAAACCACTTGAAATTGGTTTAAAACATGTCTATGTTGTGAGAAGTCTCACAACGTTAGTGATATGTAGTCAACGATTATAAGAATAAGAATAACTTTATTGTCATAAATAAGAATATTCTTTAACAACCAGCAAAACTAGTTCAGAACAGTTCACTGACATTGTCAGTGTACAGTACAATAACTAATCCTAAACAACAAAACAGAATTAGGCTACAGTGGGAGTGGAACAGAACAATTTAAGACCTGTTTAGAATTGTACTCAGTGTTTGTTTATTTATTAATTTTTAACCTTCGACAAGAACATCAAGTTCGCTATGTTTTAACCTCAAGACGGAAGCTGTGCTAATGATGTCCCTGACGAATAGGGACGAAACAATTGTCCACCACTAGGACCAAAATCATCCGGATTGCTATCAGACACTGAGTTATCTTTAGGGATGTGTCGGTACCTAAAGTCGGTTCTCGGTACCACCGGTTCTTGGCAAAAGTATCGGTACCGAGAACCGATGTCAAAATCTCGGTACCTCGGTCTGTTTACAATAAAATTAACTGAAACCAAACGCGCCCGTCCACAGTTTTCTTGGAAATTAACATTGCAATTGTAATTTGAGACGTCCAGGTAGACTGATAAAAACTCGATGTCTTATCTTATCAATAAGTTATTGTTCTGTCCGTCCGGCGCATGGATGAGGGGGGGGGGGCAGCCGGGCCAACGCGCTGATGGTCCGCCACAACAATTGACTGATAAGAGTACAGTTACCTTATCGACTATATCCTGAATTATTTGTCCAACAAAAACAAATTATGGATCATTTTTTCTTCTAATGGTTACAAATAGATAAAAATATATCTATTTAATATATCTAAAAAATATAACTAAAAAATCGAGGTTCAATGATTTTTGGTTAAAAAATAGTTCATTATTTTGTTTCAATATTATTTTACTGAATTAAAACTAAAAACAATTATCTAAACAAAATGCATTTATCCCGAACAATAGTTGTTTACGCGGCCGGCGATCTCGCTAACAAGGAAAACGCGACGCATTAACCCGGCACATTCCGTGAGCCAGCCGCCGGACATGATCTATTGTTCAGCTTATTTATTGATCTTTTTGCTCCTAGTACGAATTGCTACTTTGTGAACCAATTGCCATAGAAAGCTAAGAGATGGCTCGTTTGATTCGTCTAATTCTCACAAATTAAATAAATCGTCAACTAAAGTTGTGTGACTTTTCATTCAAAATTAGAAAAGCATTGTCGTTAAGTAAATCATTCTGTAATACAATTACTGTTTTATAACGTGAAAAGCATCTTGTTATAATTTAATATAATTTTTTAATTAAAAACTTCAAACCCCATTAAATATATTTCAAAAATGAAATATAACAAATACATTTATAATTAAAACAGATAGTAGTTGGAGAATTAAAAATAAAAATACTTTTCAGCCCAACTCGTTTTTGGTCTGAGACCTAAGGGTATGATTTTTTACCAGGCCCAACCCGAAGTGTGAGTGTTAAAAGTTGGCCTGCGGACCCCTAGATATGTTAAGACTACAAGATCGCGCCACAATCATCCTACACTCATCCCTCATTCATACTTGGCTTTAAACTACCTATTGAGTTAGGTCGCCATTTCAATAAAGGTATTGAAGGTATTAAAGGTACCTTAAAAAATTATTACAAAACAAACATTTTATTATTTTTTATCATTTTTAGTCAAATAAACTTTTGATGATTTCCAATACACCCATACACTGTCCCTTCCTTAATTGTCACTCAATCCTTATTCTTTTACTTGCATGTATTGTTTAATTTAATCCCTAAATTCTCACTTCTTTTGAAATATCACTTCAATATACAATTTTTTTTTCATACTTCCTATTATATTAATCTCATAAAAAAATGAGTACTTGGTACCGGTACCGAGAACCGAGAACCGATCCTTTAAAAGAACCGGTACCGGTACCGACTTTGAAATTTTGGTACCGACACATCACTAGTTATCTCTACCTCTATAACCAAGCAAATCCCGGCTGCCACTAGTTACAATATCAGTTATATTTGGAGGTTGGACTATCACCAATAAACAATTTTGCTACTAATCCAAAAACAGCCTAAATTAACCTTAAAATGAAAACAATGGTTGCTAATTGAGAAAAACCATCACCTAAAATTTGCTAAAAACGAGACAAAAATATTGCTTAAAGAGAACAATGTTTAAACAAATGAATAAAACTGTTTTTATAAGAGGAAAAAGATCACTAACAGAAGAAAACAATTAATAGACCAGGAAAATGATCACTAAAGGCAAACTGTAGTAAAATGAGAAAGAAAATTTTAAATAAACAATTAAAAGACATTTGCTAGTAGAAAATTGGCAGTCTACTGTAATTATAATAAATTATCGTGCCCCCTCAAAAGATCATTTTTAATCAAGAAACCTATTTCCTTATTTTAACAATCCTTCTCAAGCTTACTTTCCAAAAGGGTCAATAAAAACGCAAAACTACGGTTTTCCATTAAAATTTAATTTGAGGAACTATAAACTTACAAGCTAGGTAACATTGTTCAGAAATATGACTTGAAGAACCAGATGAACGCGAGCACCCAAAGCGCAGGCCGGCGCTCAGGCAGGGTTGCCACCTCGAGGGAGAATGGAGTCCCTAGCTGGTACAGGTGCTGCTGTTCCGAACGCAGCGTTTCCCTGAGCGTCTCGTTGTTGGTGAATATCGCCATCTGGTTCTCCAAATCTCGCTTCACAGATCTTGCTCCTAAGCCAGAATTTGTTTTGTGAAAAAGAGTCTCTTTCAGTATGGTTGTAAACAAAAATATCAGATAAAAATCTCTAACATTTTCATCAGTTTCTCGCCTGTAATCCAGCCTAGAGCTACTATAATTTTAAATGCTGACTTAAATTACTGACACAAAACAATCTACCAACAGTCTTTTTTTTTAAAGATTCACCTAATTCCTAATTTTTTGGACTTATCAACCTAAAACAGTAAGGTATTATGTTACCAAGTACTGAGCCTTCCAGTCTTACAGGGCCTACCTAAGTTAAACTGTATACACTGTAGGGGAAATTCATGAGAATTTAAACAAAACTTTACATGATAAAAAAAAAAGATTCATTTCATTTTTGCATGACAATAGTTTTATACTAAGATAATAGTTTAATTCAGAACATCTAATTCGGTCCCTTATTTGTTATCTAACATTTACAATGTTTGTGCTATTGGTTGTATTCTGAGAATGTGAGCGCTACCACTCATTATACCTAATTTGTAGTGCTTAATGAAGTCCGGAAATGATCACTGCCACTTAGTGCATGTAATGTCGTATGCTTATAGTTTTTGCAGAAAAGTTTTTTCAACAACCAATTAAAGGAAAGTGGTAATTTTTATATTTGGGCTGGTGAGAAGACCAGTTTCCAGTTACTGATAGTTGTGTTCTGTTGACAGAAGTTTTAACTGCTAGCCAAATAACTACAGGGATTTCTGGGCTCCGGTTAGTAAGTGTTAATTACCGCCCACGTTCCTGCGATACAACCATTGTATAGCTATTTACATTCTACAACTCTCCAACATTCATACATTTCCCCCCCCCCTTTAAATAAAATTGTTTCAAAATTTATATTAGGGTCAAGTGGGGTAAGTGGACCCCCCAAATCACATAGTACCACTTTGACTGCAGATTAAAAAACACATGTCAGTGATATAAACATAAAATTTTGTATGATTATTCTTTGGAATGTTTTGTATATGTATTATTTTTATTTTGTTAAAAATGTTAATTCTGTATTTTTTTAGAATTTTTTTTTTTTTTTTTTGTAAAGTGATGTTTGGGGCGTACACTTGCCTTTCAATTTGGGTAAGTGTACACCCCCCCCCTTAATGTAGCTTTGCATTGCATATATGTTGATGTTGGGGCAAGTGGATTATAGAGGAGAAAATAAGCTTTCTTTTGATTTTTTATTTATCAAAATATCTCAAACGGTCCAGGAGTTTAAGAACTTTTTCGTGAACCTCCGCACGGTAAAACGGAAAACTCAGTTTTTTAAGAAATTGTAAAGTAAATGAAAACTTAGAGATAACACTTTTTCAGTGAATTAATAGGTCTTAAAGAGCAGAAAATGAGCTTTATTTTGTTTTTTGTCCATCAAAATATCTTGAAAAATACAATAGTTTGGAAGTTTCTTGGAAACCTCCGCTTGGTGAAGTAACTTTAAACCTAAGTGCCGCTTAAAAAATAAAAAAATTACTAAAAATTCAAATAGGGCCTATATTAAGATAATTATTTTAAAATTAATTGGTGATCTGACTCATTTTTTAAAGGGAAATTAAAAAATAATGTTTTTATTGCCCTAAAAAGTAAATTTTGGGGGTGTACACTTGCCCCATTGGTAAAAGTACACTTGCCCCAAAGGCGATGTAACAATGGGTAAGTGTACGCTCCCCCCCCCCCCCCCCCCCCAAGTCCTCCAAAATGACTTTGTAGGGCAATAAAAATATTATTTTTGAATTCCTCTTTAAAAAATTAGTCAGATCACCAATTTTAAAATAATTATCTTAATATTTGAATTTTTGGTAATTTTTTAAATTTTCCGAGCGGCACTTGCGTTTAGAGTAGAAACATAAGATGTTTTTAAACTCATCAAAACACACAGTAATAATAACCAGACAATTTTTTAGTGATTATAATTTGAAAGAGCATAGTTTGAAATACCTTTGTCTAAGTTTTGAATTTTTTTTAATAATAAACCAATTTTTTATTAGCTGGGAGTCCACTTGCCCCGGGCGTCCACTTACCCCACTTGACCCTATTACTCAGCATTGAATCTACATACTACACTCATCTACTTTAATCCGAACCGTAAAAAAAAAGACAAACCACCTAGGACGGGGACTCACCAAAGTTGGACGACCCGACGAGCGTGAAGTGTGGCGTAGGCTCGCCGTGGGACGTCACCCACAATCCCTTGGCATGGTAGGTCCACCCGGGCCGCTGGTACTCTAGCACTGACACCCGGTGGGTCTGCCCTGCCCGATGGGCCCCGCTCAGGAAGAGCTTGGCAAACTGTGTGTATGCCCCAGGGATGCCCCCCGCCAGCCCCGCAGCTGATAGGAACCCGTTGGCCTGACACCGATTGAAAACATTCAATGTGATGTGTGTATTCAATGTTTTTTTATTTCGCCCACTGAAAGGTTTTTTTTATCTCACACATGAATATTAAAAATCAATATAAGAAAATTCTTCAACGATGAATTTTAGTGACAAAAATAACCTTCACCTTTAAATATTGGATTTAAGTTAGTTTTATAGATGCCTTCAACACAGCTAGCTTTAACAGAAATAAATTGTGATTGTTGAATGAATAAGAGGCTTCATGCTAATACTAGCAGATTCTTTACAAGGATCATAAATTAATAAAATAGCCCAATGACTAGTGATACAGTAGCTAGGTCCAGTTTTAAACGATTCAACATTTTTTGTCCTTGGTGAAGATTGATCTAACCACCCTCAGGTTGTGAGATGAGTGCTCTACGTAGTGTGCTACTCAGCAGAATGGTCTTACAATGAAAGTTCATCTGTATCTGGCATACAATATTCACAAATGGTACAAACTGATATACACTAAATCAGGCGGGCGAATTATTTTGTAGTAATCATTGATAATGACTATTTGTAAGATATTAATTTAGGTTTTCCATTTAGATTATTGAATTGTCTGTTTTATTACATGATCCCATTTTTTATCTAAAAAACAAGCTAGGTAACATTACTCTTGTGTTGGCTCAATGCATGGACTAGTCAACACCACAGATATGAACAACTGGATCACTATCACTGTGCTGCGAGAACGAGCTGTTACCCCCCCCCCCCCCCCCCCCCAAAAAAAAGCATGTAAACAAACAAGAACAAAGTTGGCGCACTAATAATAACAGTTTCAGCTGACATGAAGCGCAGTGCGGTGGCGGCAGTAGCACCTTAAAGTGGTGGGGGAAGCTGGCTCGCCCTTAATGCTATTCCGCCACCTCCATTCAGTTTAACATTCAATTTAACCATTTCAGTTTAACATACAGCTTTATTATGTAGTTGTCTTATTCATATCTATGGTCAACACTCCACGCTCAGTATTGCCAGTTTGACCTTCCCTCGCTTCTCTTGTCCCCCATTTGTGGCAACATTGCATTTTCACTCACTTGCCTGATTCAGTGGCCTCAGGTACCATAGTTACTGCCAGCACCTTACAAAGTGATCAAAATCAGTCTTTACACTGTTACAGAAAATACAATTTCAAATGACATCAACTAGGAAATGGGGTAATAGTCCAGCAGATATGTGGTAATTATTGGAAGGTTAGTGAATTTAATGATAGAGATTTGAAATTTAGAATACAAATACTTCATTTAAAAAGGCTTCAATTTAGATAGGAGGCCATCTTAGATTTTCCATGTAAGGGTTTTTATAGGGGTTCAAATGAGATTTTTATATTTTTCACCATTATTTTCTTAATTACATAGTTTGAAGCTACAAATTTTGCAAGAGCTGTAAAAAAATACACAATTTAGTATTTTCAACATAAATTATCTTGAGCGGTTGCAGAAAAAATTCAAAAAGAAAATCTGATCTGATATATATGGATATTTAATCCAATGTGATATATTGATCGTAACGATCAATTCCTAAATTCAATAGTATTGTAGGCTCTATGCCAATAATACTATTGAGTATAAAATTTATCAATGTATCACATTGGGTCAAATATTGATATACAGTAGAAGCTCTCTTAACCAATCCCTACGGTACCGGACATGGTCGAATAACAAAAAAGGTTGGTTAAACCGAATAATACAAGAAATATTTACTTGTTAAAATTAGTTAACACATGAAAAAATGTTAAAAATTGGTGTAATGCAATTAATTGTTCCTTACGCAATCAATTAGTTAATAAACTAAACATATAGTTATGGGATCAAAAACTGTTAAATAACAAATTTAGCAAACACAGTTAGCACAGTAAACAATGTCTCACAATATATTGAGAGCAACCGATTAAATTTGACTTGATACGAAAAGTATGATCGATTTGTTGAAACATGAAAGTTATTTTTAGATCATTGCACAGCGGAAGTTTCTATATTCCTGGAAAACGGTTGGTTAATCCGGTGGGCAGGTGATCCGAGGTCTGTTTTTAGAATTTCCACTGCATCAGATCTGATCAGATTTTATTTTTTAATTTTCTCTTCATCCACTCAAAATAATTTAACGATTGAAAATTATTGTTTTTTTTTTTTGCTATATAGCCAAAAATCTTTATATAACAAGATTTAATTCAAAATTTTGTAATTTAAAAATATAAACTGTAAAATATGTGAAAAACTGATTTGGAACCCCATAAAGCCCTAAAATTAAAAACTGAAAATCTAAGAAGGCCTCCTATATAAATTTAGGCTTTTGTATAAGTAGTATTTGTGTTTCAAATTTTAGATCTCTAACATCAAATGCAAAATCTGTCCACGCATCTTCCGGGCTAGTAAGCTGAGAACCACAACTGCAGACCAAGCGTGTTTACCGTCGGATGAGCCATCAGCAGCTGGAAGCACGCCTTGCTCTTGTTGAGTATGGTGTTGGCGTAGTCGTCGGTGAGGTTGAAGTAGCCGGTCGCCAGGTGGACGGTGGCGTTGTCCTCCACCGCCTGCAGCAGCTGTCGGGTGACGGAGCTATCCTGCGCGACGGACAGCGGCGGCAGCCCTAGCAGCGGGAACACCCACGTGTCCGCCCCCTCGTCTGTCACACACAACGGAGTATATACAGGGTGTCGCACAACCGTTTGATTAAGTTTCACCAGGTTATTCAGAAGGTGGAAACGATCATATATTTTTTAATACAGAATGGTTTTATATCCATTTATTTTTAGTTTATCAATCAGTACGATAACTTTTCATTAATTTATTTGTCATATCTTTAAAACCATATAGAGTCAAACTTGCAAAACGTATGTTAAAAATCATAAAGGCAATTTGAAATATTTTAAGGTTTTATTTTTTATCTTAAAAAAAAAATTGAAATAAAATCTATATATTAATACGCAAGCATGTTTCATTTCCTCCTTTTTTCTCAGCTCGTGTACATCGTAGGAGAAATCCGAGCATACCGTTAGAAAGGTATAGTCCTGTAGATGAGCAGAATCACATTCTAATTCACATCGGACTCCAGGGCTACGCCCCACAGGCTTTCAAAGTTCCAATGTTAATCTTATGGAGAAAGGAGAATTGAATGAATCATTAGACAGCTGTTGTAAAAACAACTGCTAGAAAATTAGGAAGAACAGATGTTTTAGTTCTAAAAGGTTTTTAAGCTTCTTGGGTCCAGATCAACTGAAATTTTGATCGAAATTTGATCAGGAGGTGATTTCTGATTTTTCTGAAAGGTGGTAGAAAAAAGAAAAATAGGGATACAGAGTTTTTGCTTATCAATAATGAAAAGATTAGTGATAAAAAGTCAATGGCAGAACACTTTAATACATTTTTCACTGAGGAGCCTGCATCTCTAGCTCCGGTACCCTGTAGAGCGGATTCCGCGAGGAGACTGAGTTCCTTTTCAACACAGGTGGTATCTTCCATGTTTCTAAACCCAACCAGCGAAGCGGAGGTGTTTAATGTCATCTGTTCATTAAAATGCAAGAACTCGTGCGGATGGGACGGTATCTCTCCAAATATTCTAAAGTTTTGTGGCCATCAGTTGGCTCATCCTATTGCTAGTCTAATAAATCAGTCCCTAGAACAAGGAAAGTTTCCATCAAAACTTAAATACGCCAGTATTTATCCCCTTCACAAAAAAAATGACATCCACCTGCTAAATAACTATCGGCCTGTTGCTTTGGTGCCAACATTATCAAAGATCTTTGAAAAAATTGTACTTAGCCGCCTTTCCAATCACATGTCAGAGTTCCATATCATAAATAATCATCAATTTTTTTTCCAAAAAGGGAAGTCTGCTCTTTTAGCACTCTACGACTTCACGAACAAAATATTGCAATCCTTGGATGAATCACAGAAGACGCTGGGAGTCTTCTGCGACTTATCCAAAGCGTTCGATTGCGTAGACCATTCGATCCTCTTGGATAAACTTTCCCACTACGGCGTTAGAGGCATTGCTTTGCAGTGGTTCCATTCCTTCCTGACTGACCGTTTCCAAAGAGTCAGTTTGTACTTCAGGTAAATCCTCATCGTCCTATAAGCTTTCTCAGCGAGGTGTTCCCCAAGGATGTATTCTCTCTCCTGTTTTATTCTTAATGTATATTAATGATCTTCATTATGAAGGAGAGGATTGTCACATAAATTTATTCGCTGATGATGTAGCGCTCTTAATCAAGGCTCTGAATGATACCAGCTTAGACAACACCATCAACTCAGTTATCAAAAAGTTGATCAGTTGGTTTGAATGCAATGGTCTTCTTCTCAACCAAGTAAAAACGCAATGCATCAACTTTAGTCTTTTTGATTCAGCTCAAACGAGTCAAAGTGGCCTTGCATCCCAGCTGATGAGCCTCTCTTTATCCACTAAATTCCTTGGCGTCACTTTTGATACCTCCATTAAATGGCACTGTCACATGCAAAACATCGTAAAAAGTATCAGTTCTGCTTTGTTTGCCATCCGCATTCTTAGATCAACTTGTAGCAAGGAAGTTCTCATTGACGTCTATCGTGGATATTGCGAGAGTATTTTGCGGTATGGAATTGCTGTTTGGGGTAGTTCATCAGATCTTGAAAAATTACTCAAGCTTCAGAAAAAGATTTTGAGGCTAATTTTTGGTCTCTGCTCTCGCCATCCCTGTAAGGAAGTGTTTAAAGTGGCCGGCATTCTTACAGTGCATTCACTGTATATTCAACAGGTCCTCATTCTGACCTTTGTTAACAAAGATCAATTAATTCCTTTGGGGCATTTTCATGACCACCGAACGAGGAATGGCAACATCCTCTGTTATCCAAGACACAGGACTGCGGCCTTCGAGAGGAGCCCGTTCTACAGGGGAATCACGTTTTTTAATAAATTGCCTCTGGTGATGAGATCTGAAAGCTCTCTTTCCCTGTTTAAGAGAAAATTAAAAAGTTTTCTTGCATGTAATGCTTTTTACTCCGTAGCTGAGTTTTTGAGTTTGTAATTCGTAGTCAGGGCGAGTTTGTAATGAGTTTGTAAATATGTCAAGAATATTTTTCTGTTACCTTTGTAGTCTTTTTTATGTTATGTTTTAGTTTTAGTGATACATGGACACTGCATCATATTTGTTACAATATATTGTATACAAATCTTATATGCAAATAAATGATTTGATATGATTTGATATTTGATATTTGATATTTCTAGTTTATTTTAATATACAAAAAGTTGCATTGTTGAATTATCAATCAATTTACAAATTAACATCATTAATCAGAGAAATTAGGACTTTGCCTCAGAGTAAAATTCTGCGTGGAGCACAGCTTGCTTTATTAGAAAAAAAACATCAGCTGCTAACTGCTATTCATTGTTTGATGTTTCATTTTTAAAACTTTAATACTTTAGTTCGATAATTAATCTATGCAACTTTAATGTTCTATAACTTAAACTACACTGCATGACTCCTCTCATGAAGGACTCACCACTAAGGGGAGATCTTAAGCTGTTTCATGTAGTCACTCAGACAACACAGGATGTAAATATACCATATTTGTGACATTCAAATGTTTTAGGCCAAAAAGCATATGTTTCTTAAAGAAAAATAATGTATATTTGAGGTAAAATTTAGAAATTTACAGGTTGCCCACAAAAGAAAATAAACGGTATCAGTTAACTGACACATACTTTCTCCCACAGTCTCTAGAATATTATTTTCTCCCAACAATATAAAAAAAGATTTAAAAGATTCAAACATTAATGTCTTCATGACTCAGTCTGATAGCTACCAGCTGAGCAGCGCTCATTTAACCCTACGAGCGTCTGTGACTTTTAACAACGTACTGCGTTTACCGCTAAACGAAAAATTGAATTTTCTCCGCAACCACTTGACATAGAGCAAAAATTTAAAATACTGGATTATTTAGTTTTTTGAGCTTGATTTAATAGTGATAAGTAAAATTTATTTCAAAATAACAGCTATTTTGAAAATAAAAAAAAAGATTTTTGAAACACTTATTACGCTATAACTTTCGAACGCGCATTTTCTGGGAGATGCGGGTGGTGTCATTTTATTCACCATTTTAAGCTTAATAAACCACGAAATTTTAATCAAAATCGTTAGAGCCGTTTTTGAGAAATTTTGATTTTTCACGATTTTTGAGGGTTTTGGGGGTTAAAATGCCCTTAAAAATAAAAAATTCAAAAAAATGAAAAAAACGCCTGGAATTATCGTGAGTTTGGACCTACATATCAAATTTCACCAAAATCGGACCATTGGGGCATTCTCTAGCTCTGTTTACATCCAGACACACACACGGACACACACACACACACATACACACAGACATCACTCTGAAAACCACTTTTTTGGACTCGAGGGCACCAAAATGGATAAATCCACAAACAACTCAAATTCAAAAATTTTGACGAAAACAATACTTTCTCCATATACTATGGTATAGAGGGAGAAAGTAAAAATTGATAAAAAAATTGCAATATTAAAAAAAATACTGATTTTAATTTAAATTTTTTTATTTGAGAATGACGATTTTACGTGTTTTTTATAATTTGTATTTGTGTTGCACTCAAGACTCTCAAAGCAATCAAATTATCATGACAATCATCTGAAGGATTGGTCTTGATTTCAATACCTGGCTGATGGTGGTTGGCAGCCTGGTCCACGGCCTGCAGGTAGTAGCCCCACACCGTGTTCCTTGCTTCCCGCTCATACACTTCCAGGGCGGACTGCAAAGAGAACAACAAATAAGTAGGGGAAATACTGTACAAAGTTAGTGTTACTGTAATGAAGGTGACCCGGTGTAACAAAAATTTTCATACATAAATATAAGTTAATATAAGCAACATCCGATTTTGACCGAATCACATGAGGTCAAAATAGAACAGTTATTAAATGAAACCGTTGCAACTAATGTGGTGTTGACAGAGCAATAGAAGTCATACTGGAATCATTTGTATTAAATCAAAATTATGGTTGGTTAGTAGCATTACCATTAAGAAAAATTTCAATTTAAGAACACAAAAAAAATTGGCCACACCATATCATCTATTGCCTCATCACTTTGGTTTTCCTTTTTTTTTTTTTTTGCGCAAAGGCAGCCTATCACTGAGCAACTGTTTGCTTACAGTGGATTAAATTTCTGCAATTTCAGTGTACAGTCAACTCCCGATTATCCGGGGGCGGGTAAACCGGGTTGCGGATTAACCGGGGTCACAAAACGTCAATTTCAATTTGATTTATTTTCTCAGTTTTGACAACAATACCATCATTTATCAATCTTATTGTGTTGAAATTACTTTAGAATAAGTATCTTTACTAATTATTATTTGATTTGTCAATGGAAAAAGCAATGAAACACGGAAAATAATTTGTAAATTATTTGGTGGCGTAATTGTGATCGTAGTCATGTGGACAGGGAGGAACGAGTCAGCGTAATGGCGGGTATGACCTTGACTACTAGAAACAACTGGTCGCCTGCGGGGATGAGCTAAAAATAGAAACCAAGAAAGGTCCTATTTAGTTTCCAGTTCTGTCTAATTATAGCTCTGATTCGTCTGCTGTTCAGTGACCCCTATTAATTTTAAGTTATATCATACTAAACAACACATTTCAAAATGCATTTGTTTTGCATTTCAAGAAATTTTTGTTAAAGTACCGTAACATTAAAATTTTAATTGGCAAAGTTATAAATTTATTAGCCTAATTCAATAATTAGCATACATTTTGAACAATTGGTTGTTCTAACATTTTTACCAATTAAACAAAAAGTCGAACCATCACTTGTTTTTGTATGCGCTCTTATCTTGAATAAATTATCCCAAGCGACCCTTCCCCCTCACCCCACCCACCCATCCCGGCTGGCTGACGATGCCAAACAATAGAACACCTGTCCTTGTTTTTTTGTCTACGTTGGACCCTTTGATTGTGTTCCTTGTTTACTCAACTAGATATGTTTATTCATTCCAATAAGGTTGATTTTATACTGATTTTTCTCTCTTTCCTCTTTCTTGGAAAAACTTTTCAGTAGCTCTTTAACTGAATCCAATTTTTTTGGATTAAAAAAAAATTATAAATTGCCGTGTTTCTCTGCTTTTTTCCATTAATTAATAAATCAAATAATTGTTAGTACGGTAGTAGCTGCCGTTACGCTGCCCTCAACGCCTGCCCAAAAAAAGTAGCTGCCGTAGAACAATGGGCATTTCACTTCCTTGTCTGACAAGGAATGTCAGAAGGTAATGTCTAGTTCAAAATTAATTTCGACATTCCAGTAGTAGGATATGAATTCAAATTATTTGTGTTACGGTACGCTAGTATTACTCAATTGCCTTTTACTAACAACAAATATTGTTGTAACAAACATTTAAAACTAACAGGTAAAGTTTCTCAATGTATTTTTCAGCCCTCACAATGATTTATAGGTATTTCCAGTACAGGGGTAGCCGAAAGATACACTGCTGGGTTATCAATTACCATGTCTGTGGGGGGATTTACTGTCAACTTATTGATGTACAGAACTAAATTACAACTACCTTACCTGCATTGTAAGAGGCAGACACTCACCTGATAAGGGTGGAGCTGGGGAGAGCGAGCGCTCAAGGTGTTCTGTTCATTGAGCGTGAGTGACACGGCACTCAGCCGCTCGACCAAGCCAAAGTAAAAATCAGCAAGTGACGGACATTCGGAGATGACAATATATCTGTCTTGACGATTCGTGAAATAGTCGTGACTTAAGTTCGCTCTGGAAAAACAGTAATTATTCATATTCAGTGAGGACAATTCAGTCAGGGAATCAGTTTAAAAAATAATCGTCTGTAGCTTGAAAGTTAATTATTAAAATGATTTTAAACCCTTGAATACAACTGATGATGATTATAAATCATTCATACAAATGTTAGTCGTCAGTGGGAATAACTATTATTGGTTCAAGAGGATTCCACCACAAAGAACAAAAAGGATAGCAGGGGTTTTACACCATTTCCATTTTCCCCTAACAATTTTTACTATTACCTGACTCTTCCTAATTTTTTTACTCCTGATTTTATCCCAGACGAGGAATCCTGTATTTTTAAGTTTTAATCAACTTTAAATAAAAACCCTTGAAAAACGTATACAATAAAGATAACAAATTACTCAAAATTTGGATTAAGCCTGATTAATTAGTATAAGTTTGATTATTTCACCTACATTATGATCAAACCTTAATGTGTGATACATCACTTTGAAGCCTATAAAATACTGAAGTTTTTAACAATATTTGACACCTCCTATGACAAAATCGATACATTTTTTTACAAAAAATATTTTGTTATCTTCCAACAAAAATTACAAATAAATAACTGAGTTAAACTCATGATTTATCTTGTTATTCTTATTGAAAATTTTATGCCGAATCCAAAAATGTTATTAAATTCTCAACACAAGGTCCTGTTTTCTGAGAAAATAAAGATTTTCCAATAAAAGTATGAAATTTTGAAAAATATGAAAAAATACCTGTATTGGCCACAATTGTTTAAATACAAAATTTTTAAATACACAGTTTTATCACATTTTGTGTCTGTTTTGTTCCCTTAAAATATTAAACACTGACTTGATTCCACCCTGTATATGATTTTAATGAACAGTGTTTTTGGCTTCTAGGGACTTCAAAATAAAAAGTATCTTTGTCACGGGCTTACATTTTACCGTGACTACTACCGTAATAGTGAATTATCTATAGGGAAATTCACTAAAAAATAAATAAAAAAACACTAGTCACCCAAAATACAATGCTGTGATGCACCCGACCGAGGGTGAAACAAGGGGTGCAGAAAATGAATTGACTTCTGAAATTTCCCCCGATTCTGTTATGGATAAAAGATTTCTCCAACAGATAGGCTACATATATGACTTTGGCTTAAAACTCAACAGCTTACGATGGGGCAGTGAAATGATACAGATTTTTTATTTTAGTTTATTATATTACAACATAAGTCGGCCTACTTAAAATCAAATCAAAACTACTTTCAGTACCTGTATAGAAGTATTTCTATACAACTATTTATAATTTTAATATTCAACTCTTTTGATAGATAAAAAAATGTCTCTTGAATAGGCACAAAAAAAAATCAAAATTTTCTCAAACTTTTCCCAGACACGTGGGAATTTGGAGGACACGATAATAGATTGCCATAATATTCTGCGCCCCTGGGTTAAACTAATTTATATGTGATATTCACAAGTTTTCGAATACTCTTTAGCTCTATTACAAAATTAGACTGTTAAACTTAAAACTATGTAAAACTTTTAAAATTATTTTTTCTCTGTTCAAGATTTGTACAGTATTTTTTTTACTAAGACCCATGAAATAAACACCAGTTAATGCTTGCTTTGAAGCACGAAACTACTTATAGTGATAATACTTAATTCTATATAATTAAAAACAATTTTTTCAGAATCTGTAATGTGAACAACTAACATAGGGGATTTATCTTCATGAAATGTAATAAAGATAGCTTAATGTAAATTTGATTAGATAACTGTGATAGAATAGCTCCATCACTTTATTCAAAGACTTATTCATATACTGACGTTTGATAGCATGGTGAATTTCAAACAGATGCAAAACCATTATTTTAGGTTCGTCTTACGGAATCTAGTCCCTAGGATTTTATTTTCTTTCTTATCAAATAAATCATAGAATTAAAAGCTCGAGAAAATGCTGACCGAAGCGCATATTTAATTGGTTAAGGATACATCACAAGTTTATCTGAGTCAAACGCTTACTAAAGTCCAAATTAATTTTTTTGTTTCCAGTACAGTAGAGTTCTGCTAAATATTCCAAAATAATTGAGGCTGAACCCTGCTTGGTTTAGCAAGGTTTCAGAACAGGCGGCATTAACACATTCGCGGCGTCATGGGAGCGATCGCTCCCACGCGGAACCAAACCCTAATAACATCCTGATGGGTGCGATCGCTCCCAAGCTGCACTGCTTTACAATGTGATTTATTTTTAAGCCAGGATCTGAGCTAGAAATCTGATACTTTTCACAGCACTGCTCAATAGTATAATGTATTTCGGGACCATGTAGGTTTTCAATGGGCAGTGCTGCTGCTACGGCGGGGTGACGAAATTATTACTTCTAGGATAGCGACGAGGTTCGAGCAAAAACATCGCCGCCGCGAACGTGTTAATGAATACAATAATATAAGATGTAAGTTTTCTTGATCAGGACATAATATTGGCAATTAATGGTCGGATTTCAAAAAATAAGTTGCTAGTTATGAAGTTAAATGGCGTCAAATTACAATCGAGCATTCTAATAACGAACATACAATGAACAAACTATAGAAAATCTACTAAATTAGCAACAGAATTCGGTCTAATGATTCTAAATTCTTTATAAAATAGAAGACTGGAGATATGTTAACCTGTTATTAATTAAAAAAAAATTAAAAATGGTAAAATAATGGGTTTAGTACGTGTAAATTTTTGGTGTACTGTGCAGGACTCTACTGTACTTTGATCACTTATAACAAATATACAAATACTTATTATTCTATTTACCATTAATGATATTAAAATGCAAGATATTAGAACATCGTGTAATTAATAAAAACAACATAATAATTCTTATTTTTACAAACATAAACATAAACAAACATTTACTCAATAATAACATATGATTGTTAAGAGTCAGTGTGGGAGGAATCACTATATATCAACCCTCCCCCCTTATTTACGGAGTAACTGATCAGCATGCCTGGTCCATAGCTGTCCGTTGTCCATTTTCAATCTGTACATTACATTGCCTACTTTGGAGATTATTTCTCCTGTTCTCCATTTTTGTTTGTGTGTGTAGTTTCGAGCCTGAACCTTTTGTCCCACATAGAACTCCCTTACGGCTTTTCTTCTCTCGTGGGACTTAAATTCCTTAGTTTTATCTGATATGACATTCAATTTCGTCCTGATATCTCTGCCAAACATCATCTTGAATGCAGATATTCCTGTTGTAGAGCTTGGTGCCTTCCGGAGCTGGACGACCAATTTGTCAATTTTCTGTTGAATATCACCTCTCTCCCCCATCATTGAATGTAATCCCTTCTTTACAGTCTGTACAAATCGCTCCGCTTGTCCATTACTAGAGGGATGAAATGGTGCACATGTCCGGTGGCATATTCCGTTCTCTCTCAGGTACTCTCTAAAAACTGTGCTCGTAAATTGGGTCCCGTTGTCAGATACGACTGTCAAAGGTAAACCAAACGTTGAAAATAGATGTTGTAGCTTCTTAATACACCAATCCGCTGTTGTAGTTTTTGTATGTAATATTTCTAACCACTTAGTGTAAGCGTCAATGATGATCAAATAGTAAATTCCATTTATGGGTCCAAGAAAATCTAGGTGAATCCTTTCCCATGGCCCAGATGGTTCTTCCCATGGATGACTCTTGTCTTTTGGAGGTTCATTCCTCTTTTGGTCACATATTTTACAGTTCCTAACCAAGTCCTCGATATCAGTGTCCATATTTTTCCAGTACAGGTAACTTCTTGCCATTGCTTTCATTTTAGTCATCCCAAGGTGGCCCACGTGTAGTTCATTGAGTACTCCTTTTTTAAGCGATGAAGGTATCACAACCCTCATACCCCGAAAAATGCATCCTTTGTGTAAAGTGTACTCATTATTGTTAAGTCCAAATGACTCAAGATCATCCCCACATTCGAGTGCAGTCAGAAGTTTGGAGAGTAATGGATCTTTCTTTGAGTGTTCTGCAATTGTTTCTTGGGTAAGTGGCAGCACTGATATTTGGTTCATTTGAAACTTTGAATAAAGGTCATCACCTTCTTCTGAGTTTTCAACTGGAAACCTTGAAAGAAAATCTGCATTAGAGTGATCGGACGTTTTTCTGTATTCTATAGAGTAATCAAATCCAGTAAGGAAGAGAGCGTAGTTCAGTAAACGTGTCGCTGACATTGCAGGTAGTGATTTTGATGGATGGAAAATAGATACAAGTGGTTTGTGGTCTGTCACAAGTATAAACTTTCTTCCGTAGCAGTATGGGAAAAACTTCTTCACTCCCCAATAAATGGCTGTGGCCTCTTTATCAATTTGACTGTATTGTTTTTCACTTTTGGTCAGGGATCTAGATGCAAATGCAATCGGCTTTTCTGATCCATCTTTTAGTCGGTGTGAAATCACGGCTCCCAATCCACTTGGTGATGCGTCCGTTGACAATACTAGAGGCAATGAGGGGTTATAGTGTATTAAAGTTTCATCTTTGGCTATGTCCTTCTTAACGGATTGAAAACTTGCTTCACATTCCTTTGTCCATTCATATTTGTTGCCTTTCTGTAAGAGTTTGTTCAATGGGTTTAGTTTCTCAGCCAGTCTTGGAATGAATTTATTATAGTAGTTTGCCAAACCAATGAAGGAACGCAGTTGGTTGACATCGCAGGGTCGCTTTGCTTCAATAATCGCTTTCACCTTTTCAGATCCCTTTTGAAGTCCATTTTCATCAATTGTATGACCCAGGTAACCAATTCTTTTCTGAAAGAATTTACACTTTTCAAAATTCAATCTAAGGTCTTTTTCTCTAAGTTTACAGAGGACAAGCTTCAATCGTTGTAGAGTTTCTTGATAGTTAGATCCTTGAATGATAATATCGTCAAAGAAACATTTAACGCCACTGATTCCTTGTAATATTCTGTCCATAAAACGCTGCCAGACTGATGGTGCTACCTTAACGCCAAACATCATTCTGTTTACCTTGTAAAGACCTTTTTCAGTACTGATGGTCTACATAATTGCACTCTCCTCATCCATTGGCATATGTAAGTAAGCATTGCTTATGTCAAGGGTGCAAAACAGTTTTCCTCCATTCATTTCCGCAAAAATGTCCTCTATTCTAGGTATTGGATATTTTTCATCTTGTATTACTTTATTCAAAGTAGTTTTGTAGTCTGCACATATTCTGACTGATCCGTTGGGCTTTACCACTGGAACAATTGGTGTTCCCCACTGAGCATTGGCCACTTTAGTAATTATACCAGCATTTTCTAGTCGATTGAGTTCTTCCTCAACTTTTCCTTTAAGTGAGTATGGGACTTGTCTAGGTTTTATAAAAATTGGTATGCACCCTTCTTGAAGTGATAAATGAACTTTCTCTTCTGGAATGCAGCCTATCTCCTTCTTGAAAACATCAGAAAACTCTGTAAGAATTTCAGAGAGATCACATGGAGTTTCTTGAACTGACTTGATATCACCAATCTCTAGGTTGACCTCCCTCAGCCATTCTCTTCCGAAAATTGGTTCAACATCTTGTCCAATGATATACAATTTTCCAAAGTAAGATTTGCCTTTGAAGTAAAATTCAACGTACACTACTCCCTTGGGTTTGATTAGTTCACCCGTGTAAGTTCTTAGTTGTACATGAGTACGAAATAGTTTCTTATTCAAATTGAGTTTTTCATAATCCTTGTAAGATATTGATGATAAAGCTGCCCCAGTATCCAATTCCATTTGAATCGGTTTTTCCTCTATTTTAACTTCAATCATGAACTTGTCAGAGCCATTTGTATGTATCTTATTTGTATCGTACGTTGTATGGTCAATGTCATGTAAGTTTTCACCATCCTCAACGTGGTTTACATTCCTGGCCTTATTCTTTGCCATGCATACTCTGGCTAGGTGGCCTACCCTTTTGCAAGAATTGCAGAATTCATTTTTAAATCTGCATGTGTCAGCTTTATGAGATGGATCTCCACATCGATAGCACCGTCCTCGCAATTGATCAAAACTGGAGGTAACTTTCGGATATCTGTTGCTCGAAACGGTCTTGTTTGAGTTACTGGTTACATACTGGTTTTGTTTTGATTTACCAGTACTTTCCGTTACCTTGAAAACTTCATTTGTAGTCGGTTTTGACATTATATTGCTCTCAAGTTTAGAGGATTCCAAGGAAATTGCTACTTGAACCGTGTCTTTGAAAGAACCTAACGATTTTTTCTGTAATAACTGTCCTCTCACATCATTATCTTTAAGTCCCCTCACAAACTGCATCCTCAGTAACATGTCTGAGACAGACTTTCCGCAATCACATTGAAATTTGCAATCCTTTGCTAGTCTTTTTAGGTCTACAGAAAATTCCATTGTCGATTCATGTTGCTGTGTACGACATAAAAATTTATGTTGAAGAGAAATAACATTAGGTAATGGTTCCAAATAATCTTTCAACACATTAATGACACTGTCATATTTCATCTTGTAAGGATCATCAGGGGAAACTAGGTCTTGAAGTTGTTGATGTATTTTCGGTGGCAAAACTGCAAGCAATGTACAAAGTTTAGTTTTGTCATCCAAAATGTCTTTAAGTAATATAAAGTTTTCAAATCTCCGTATGAAGTTAGTAAATGATTCTTTTTCATCATAAGGAGCGAAATTAATATTTGATGCAATGGAAAGCGCTGCTGAAGACTTATTCACAACAGTTGGTGGTGCTGGTGTTAACTTGTTTTTCAAGGCTACTTCAGTCAAAATGTAAAGTTCTTCTGTATCACACCTGCTAACTGACAACTGTTCAATCTCTTGATCACTAGCAGCGGCTTCAAGTTCTGACTGAGCACTCTCAAATCGCTCCCAATATGTCCTTAAAGATGACAACCGTACTTGAGCTTCATCACTGCTCATTGTAGTAACTTTATTATCTCTCACAATTGCATTGTAGGCTTTAGTTATTTGAATTTTGTATACAGTTATTTGCTTTTTCATTTTCGTAATTTCTGCCATCTCTGTCGCCATTTTATTCTATTTACCATTAATGATATTAAAATGCAAGATATTAGAACATCGTGTAATTAATAAAAACAACATAATAATTCTTATTTTTACAAACATAAACATAAACAAACATTTACTCAATAATAACATATGATTGTTAAGAGTCAGTGTGGGAGGAATCACTATATATCACTTATACTTTGTACTTATCAAATATAACAAATTTAAACAGAACAATTATTTTTTTAACTACAATTATTGAATTTTGAAACACAAAAGGTACAACAAATATTCTTAAACGTTCACAAGTGGGACTTAGGGCCTACATTTGACGACATGGTATTATTTTCCTCCCAAGATAGGTTAAAGGCTTTTGTGGGGGGTTATGATATCACTCATAACCTTAACTTTTAGATATCTTCCTGCAGCTACGTGTAATAGAAAAATCTGTCAAATGAGAAATAACTCACCCACTAATGATCACATCATTGTCAAACAAGTAGAGTTTCATGTGCTGAAGGCCAACTAGCTCATTGTAGCGCGGTGGCAGGATAAACCGCAGCAAACCACGCAGCTTGGGAGTGTGGAAAAGTGACACCTATATAACATTCAGCTATTTAAAACAATACTGTAAAATTTAGTATTCTCCTAAATCATATATATCATATATTATTATATTTTATGCAATTTCATGCAATGAAATCTAAGGTAAACAATACTTATCGTCAACAACTATGTTCTATGATGAATCTTGAGTATGTTAGAAACCTTAAATAAGATCTGTCAATATAAGAAAGTAAGGAATTTTCTCTTTCATTAACAAGTTAGTGTTTAACAATAAAAAATTGGTTTTTGCAAACTTTTGAATGTCTATTATGGTAGTATTTATGCCTAGATCTGGGACTCATGCCAGATTGAGACCCCTGAAGCCAAAAACATCATTTCCTCAGTAATCGTTTTAGTATCAGATGTCATACCAGAAGCTTCATATTTTTGTTTTGCATTTAGCGACTTCCAAAAAAAAAAAGGTTAAAATTTTTTATATGGGATTGCTTGACATGTTTGCACCTGTGTTTGGGCAAACCTTTGTCACATACTGAGAGCTCCCATTCATGACAGAAACTTTTTGTTGAAATCACCATTGCTAGTGTCAGCAACATTGTACGGGAATTATCCATATTATCAGAGGGAACTATGTAGGCCTACTTTTGACCAATTCTCTGTAAGTTTCAAGTTTGTAACAAAAATCCTGATTTGAAAGCGAAATTTGTTACAATTTGCGATCAATCCTAAGCAACAACTGCAGCTGATTACAGCCACAAGGATAACATTATTATGAAAAATAGCAGGATGTATTTAGACAAAAAAGCAGGATGTAATTAGACAAAAATAGTAGCAATGGTTTTAATAAGCACGCGTTCAAAGCTACCTGGCAGTGCGGATGGGAGCGTAGCAGCGGCAGCAGCATTGTCCGGGAGTTGGTTGCGCCGCGTGAACTCCTCATGGCATCCAGGAGAATACTGACATGAAGATCTTTCCCCCGCTCCTTCAGCCTTCCATCCAATGCCTTCACCTACACAGCCTAATGCTTCAATGCTACTGCACTAAACAAATTGAACTAAACCACAAAACTTGGTATTTAGGCCTATAAGTTTCTCTGTCATTGATGAACGCCAGGATTCCATTTTATTGAGCCTCAGGACTCGAAATATGATTTACGCTTGTCTGATACCACTGGAAAGCCCAAGAATCCTTATTAAATTGGTAAGAAACCAGATATCTATGGATTAATATCACTTCTGTTGAGTGGTGGATGTTTTATGGGCTTTACATCACTTTCAACTTTCCATTTGGTATAAGCTTTGATTTTTTTTCAATAAAACCTGATTTATATTTTACAAAAACATAATGATTGTTTAACTTTCATACCCAGCGACTTTCTTCAGTTCTGTTAATCTCTTTTAATTTTTTGACTATTAATAAGATATTACTTATACAGTAGTATTTTTTGTCCCCATTTTATATTTTTTTTAATTGTATTTCGATGGCTTTTTAAGTACTTTATCCTTACACACATTGACTTTTCGGCTTTACTCAACTCCAGAGTATGGAGTTAGTCCAATGTAGAGATTTCTGTAGTAAAAAAATTATGTCAAGAAACTGGTGACAATATTTACACCAACACAAAATACCAATAATTAACATCTAAATTATTTTGTAATTAAGTCAGATTGTCAGAAATTCACTCAGTTGTTACCGTCAAAATATTATATTAAATTGGGGTGGTTTAGTTTCATGTTAAAATATTGCTCTTTCTTTAAATAGACTAAACACCATTTTTTTAACTGTACTTTTATTTTAAAAAAAGTATTATTAAGTATAATGATTATAAGAACTTCTCTCAGTTACTACCATCAAAACTTGTTAAATGTTAAATTTGGGTCGCTGGGTTTCATGTTACACATTGTCCTTCCTTTAACTAGTCTGAAAAGTATTTTCTTTGTACTATAATTTTTTTTATAAGTATTATTTAGTAATTAAGTATGAAGATTGTCGGAACTTCACTCAGTTAATTAATTGGAGAAAGGTACTTGTGTTTAATGTTAAAATATTGTCCTACTTTAAAACAGTCTAAACAGCATTTTCTTAAAAGTAATTGCTTTGAAAAACGGACATTGTCTCAGACCACTTTTGATGGTTAAATTATTATTTACTTAACTCTTTGTCCTTTAAGTTGATGAAATATTAAAAAATATACAGATTATGGAAAAGTTAAGAAGATGTAGAAGTTTCTATGATTAATAAATAATTTACAATATGCATCACACTGTTTACATAACATATTGTGTCATCAGCTACTCATTGTCTTCTAAGATAATTAATTGATTTGATTATACAGAAATGGTTCAGAATTTTCAAATTTAAGCTAGGAATGTCATGGATTTGGATTTTACTTCAAATTTATACAAACGAAAGAAATAAGTGTCATGTAAAAACATCTCATGGCTGGATCAATAGTATTTGCTGAAATGTTTGATGCAATCAATTATATTCGACATTAAAACGTTTGAAAAACACCATAGGTAATAGATGTAATATATAAAAAAACGACCTTAACAGTGAAGGAAATGTTTTACAGTACCAATTGTTCCTCCATAGGTCCGGTTCCCAGGTAGAGAGATGCCAGGGCCACTCGATTCTTTGCATTTCGACATCGATCCAATAGTGTGGTGTAAAACTCCTCTGGCTTGAATAACACTGACACCTGAGATAAAACGTTTGAAAAAAGTATGAACAAACAAATCAAAATAAGCAGGTCTACTTAGTCTTATTGTATGGACATTTTCCAGTACGCCTGCTTGTTTGTTATCCTATTTTTTAGGGATGGACAAGTCTCGAAATTCCTTGAATTTTTTGAGAAATTTCAAATCTTATCTTCGAGATGATATTTTTAAGATTTTTTTAAAGAGAAGTAATGAAAACCAGGAAGATTGTAAAAACACTCATCCACTCATCTAAGAGATATTGTTTTAAAACTTTTTTGAATTCGTTAATTGTTAAATGTCCTTTATTTTCTGCGGCAGTTGTGTGAAAAATTTAATTCCTACATAGCTAGGTTTTGTTTCAAAGAGTTTCAAGTTGTGTTGATGGATTTACATTTCTATTTCTGGTAAAGTGAGGATGAGTATGAGCCTGTATCAGATTATTGTCCATTACATATGAGATTGTTTCAAAGATAAAAAGAGGCGGCACAGTTAATATTTGCAATTCTTAAAATTTTCCCTGCAGGAATCTTCATGTCTAAGCCTAGAAATGATCCTGATTGTTTTTTTTTTCTGAATAATAAAAATTCTTCTGAGGTTAGAATAGACCCCCCAAAGCACTATTGAATACCTTATATGACTTTCAATCAAACTAAAATACACTAACTTACAAAGAGCAATATTTTTTAAAGCAGCTAGGCCTAGATTCTTTAATACAAAAAAGTTAAAGTTCAAGCAAGTTTCCCACATAGGCCTAGTAAAAAAAGCTTGATTCGAACTTAATTCAAGCTTGATTTTTGAGGCTTGAATGTTTGATTCAAACCTTACCAATCGAGCCTGAAAACTTGATTCAAACTTGATTCAAGGCTCTTAGTCACCGTGATGTGAAATCGATTTCAACTTGAATCAAGTGTTTAATTCAATTCTTTTTCAAGTCACTTTCAAGCCTTTAAAGTCTTGCCTAATCTTTTCAAGTCTTTTTCAAGCATCTTGCGAGCCCTTTTCAAGTGTTTTTCGAGCCTCTTTCAAGCCTTTTTCGAGTCTCTTTTGAGCCTTTTACAATGGATTTTCAAGTCTTTTTCAAGCCTTTAAATATTTTCAAGCTCTTTTTAAGTCTTTTTCAAGGGCCTTTCGAGCATTTTTCAAGTGTTTGTCGAGCCTTTTTCAAGCCTCTTTCAAGTACTTTTCAAGGCTCTATCGAGCCTTTTAAAGGCTCTCTCGAACCTGTTTCAATTGTTTTTCAAGTCTTTTGATTCTTTTTCAAACCTTTTTCAAGCCTTTATACATTTCTTAGCCTTGTTCAAATCTCTTTTAAGTCTTTTTAAAGCACATTTTGAGTCATATATACATTTCATACCTTTTAAAACAGGGGTTTTAAAACGGGGGTCTGAGTACATAATCAAAAGTTAACTAAAAAAAAGTTATAAAAAAATTACTTTTAATTTTTACTGAGAATATGGAATAAACTTACATATGTCTAACTTATTTTCACAAATCAGGCCTACAAATAATTTAAAAATCGAGATACCCCCCCTTACTGAAGTTGTTAATTTAATTAATTTGTACTTAACTAATTTCCGTTTTAAACTAAATAAATTACACTAACCACGTGATGTATTATTCCACATTAATGTGTAATATCAGCTGAAGAAGAACAAAAAGACCTAAAAGAGATTTGGACGAGGCTAAAAATATATATAAATGCTTGAATAAACACAAGACAAAAAACTTACTTAAAAATCGGAACAGTAAAATACACATCCGATAAGTTCGGAGTCTGGTAAGAAAGTAATGGCGTCGGCCCGTCTCGTACCGAAAAATCTATACAAAATCGATGAGAAATCGATCCTCGGGAGCCGCGCACTGCATTGTGGGACAGCGTTGGACGGCTTGTGATTGGTCGGGACGTCGTGCCGCGAATCGGTATCGATTCGAGTTCGATTCGCAAACGTGAATTGAGTTTAGTTGGATAGTCAAATTCAAGGCTTACATTGCAATTAAAGGGAGAGGGAAGTTCAAGCCTTCTTTAACTTTTTGGTGCTTTCGAATCGGAATCGACTAGATGATTAATTCAAGGCTTACATTGACATTAAAGGGAGAAACAAATTCAAGCCTTGATTATCTTTGGTTATTTTGAATCGGCTCGAATAGATGCTCAAATTCAAGGCTTATGCTGCAATTTAAAATTGAGGAAAAGTCAAGGCTTGATTCAAGCTTCCTTGCTATCTGGGTTATCAATACCTTGCTTAGTCCACCTAGAAAACTATCATCCAACTCCACTCCTAGATAATCTACAAAAGAGGAATGTTCAAGAAGGTTTTAATCTTGAAAAACTAATGGAGTTGAAGAGCCAGCCCTCATCAGACGATTTCTCTTTTGCATGGTGGTGATAAACATATAATTCGTTTTTGTTGGATTTATTTTTAAGTTGATATCTGAAAAGTACTGAGAGATGGGCACTGAGCAGACAAAACGTCGCCCTTTCGAGTTCATTAATATTTTTCTTCAGTGTAAAAAGTGATGTGTCGTCTGCAAAAATGGTCAGAGATATGTTCTAGGGTGATTACAGGATTGGGATATGTCGTTAATGTACCTTTCGGCCTATAGTCCGTTTCACAGTAGCCTATGAACATCTAGGCCTACCGTATGTAAATAATTGATACTCTATCCAAACCAGAGTTAATTATATGTTTTAAGTTAAGGCGTGTGTAGGCCTAATTATTTTGTCAATTTATGAGTTTTTACCCCATTTTAGAGTGGTTGTTTTTTCAGTGACTGTACATTAAAATAATGGTTTCTGCATTTTAGGAATTTTCATTTACAACTTTTATTAAGATATTAAGGGGTTTTTTATGGTTTCTTTTTTTAAACATTCATTGTAATGATTTAATTATTGGAATGTTCTTATTTATTGGAATGTTCTTATTTATTGGCATGCTCTTATTTATTATTTATTACAATATAGGTGATCCTTACCTCCGTCAACAGTCCAATTTCGTCAGTATACAATTACTACACTAACATGTTTCGTTGCAAACGCAACATCTCAGAGTTTCCAAGTCGTCAATTATTTAAAATAACACATACCGGTAACACAACACGAACACGAACATTGACACGGCACATACGAATAAAACTTTTGATAGCACGCTATCATGGTGATCGGTCCCGGCATCGGCAGCAGACTGGAGTCTTACATAATTCCCTCCCCTCCCCCTTCGTTATCGCTGTTATCAGCACGGTGGTTAGCTGTCCATGAATGGATTATTGTGTTGAAGAGAGAGTGGGATTTAAATTGTAATTTTTCATTGAGGATATGATCTTTGCAATGCTCTTCTTTGTTCATTCGATATATTTCGAATTCCTCAAGAGTGTCCAGTTTACCACCTTTTCTACATATGTGTAGAATCTCCAGGCCATTATTTAAGTCGCTCATAGAATGATTGTGGTCTATGAGGTGTTGGGCAAACGCCGACTTTTGTTTGGTATTTCTAGGGTTCGGCCGGTGTTCTTTATAACGCGTTTCGAACGCACGTCCCGTTTGTCCAACATATTTGCTAGGACAGTCTGGGCAGCATATCTTGTATACACCAGTTTTTTTGAGTTTTGTCACCTGTCTTATTATTATAAGATAACATATTTCTGGTTCTGTTTGTGGTCCGAAACGTTAGTTCAATACCTTGTTTTTGAAGTTCTTTCTTTAAACTGTGCTGGACAGTGTGACTGTACTCAATGCTAAATTATTTTTTCTCTAGACTGTCCGAAATACTATCTTTTTTATTTTTATGTTGGTTTACGAGCCTATCTACCATGCCAGATCTATAACCATTAGATGACGCTATGAATTTTATAATATTGTATTCCTTGTCATAATTTTCGGGACTTAATGGGACCGATAACAATCTGTGGACCATTGAATTGAACGCTGCTAGTTTCTGAGAATATGGATGATACGATGAAGAATGGATAGTTTGTACTGATGTGGTGGGTTTCCTGTATATGGCGTAATCAAATCTTGTGCTATTCTTTGTTATTGTTAAATCGAGAAAATTTATAGAATTATTCGTTTCTGTTTCTAGTGTGAACTTCAATTTTGGTTCAATCTGATTTAAATAATTTAATAGTAGGCCTAATTGTCGGTTGTTGCCATCAAACAAAACAATGGTATCATCCACATACCTATAATAATACATGCATATTTTCCCTTTATATTTGTTTTTGTCAGAGAAAATGTATTGGTTTTCAATAAAATTCAGATAAATGTCAGCTAAAATACCTGACAATGGGGAACCCATGGCTAGGCCATCGTTTTGGATATAGAATTTCCCATTGAAAGTGAAGTAGTTTTGGCGAAGCACTTCATTTAGCAGTTCCATTAGCTCAACAACAGCTTCGGGTAGCAGGTTAGACTTATTAATTAAATTCTCTTGGACTATATCTAATGTCTTTTCTAGCGGAACATTGGTGTAAAGATTTACTATGTCAAATGAAGCAAGTGACTGGTGCATTTTAATCTCAAGGTCTTTTGTTTTTTCTATAAAGTCGTAGGTGTTGATTAGGCTATAGTTATTCTCAAGCACTATATTTTCCTTTAATATGCGTTCTAATTTCTTGGCCACTTTATATGTGGGAGCACTTGTGTAATCAACAAGGGGCCTAATGGGAATTCCTGCCTTGTGTACTTTGGGTAGCCCACGTAAAACGGGTGGTGTTGGGTTCATGACCCGTAAATATTTTATATCATTTTCAGTCAACAAAACTTTACTTTGATTAATAAGTTTCTTTATCTTGCTTTGAAAAGGCTTTGTGGGATCTTTGTTAATCTCTACGATTTCATTATTAAAGATAAAGTCATGTACCTTGGCATTGTAATCATTTTCGTACATTATCACAGTTGTGTTGCCTTTATCGGCTTTACAAAGAATAGCATTGTTATCAATTAGTTTGGTTTTTATGTTTTGCAAAACTTTGATTTCTTGCTTTTGAGACGGAAGTAAAAAATTATGGTTGTGTTTCTGTTTGTATTTTTTATTTAATTTACGTGATACCATTAATCTAGCTTCATTTCTATTGTCTTCATCGACAATTGACTTAACTGCTATTTCGGCATTAATTATTTCATTAAACTTAGCTTTTTTTCCGCACATTGGGAAGTTATGTTTCAGCCCTTTATTGAGGAGTGCACTTTCCTCGTCATCAAAAACAATATTAGTTTCATTTATGGTACTGGGAAAGAAATTAAAATCATAGAGTACAGCCGTTTCCTTATCTTTCTGTTCATTCACAAGCTTCGTTAGCTTCTTACGCAACGTGGTTTTCTTTTTCCTGATTACTCTGGAAACGCCTGACTCGACATGACGGATTAGATGCTCGAGTTCTGCATAATGGGCCGTGTTGGCCATTTCAAGATATTTCCTTAGTAATAAAATATTGAGCAGGTGTTTTTTATAGTATAGGGATTTTATTTCATTTCTTACCCAAAGTTTTTGTGCAGCTGCTTTAGTTTTCTTTGCAGCGATGATTGAGCGAAAATGATTTATTGTTAATTCTAATTTGGGCATAAACCCACTCCCACTCTCTCTTCAACACAATAATCCATTCATGGACAGCTAACCACCGTGCTAATAACAGCGATAACGAAGGGGGAGGAAAGGGAATTACGTAAGACTCCAGTCTGCTGCCGATGCCGGGACCGATCACCATGATAGCGCGCTATCAAAAGTTTTATTCGTATGTGCCGTGTCAATGTTCGTGTTCGTGTTGTGTTACCGGTATGTGTTATTTTAAATAATTGACGACTTGGAAACTCTGATGATGTTGCGTTTGCAACGAAACATGTTAGTGTAGTAATTGTATACTGACGAAATTGGACTGTTGACGGAGGTAAGGATCACCTAATATAGCAAATGTAAAAAAATCTAAGACTACTTTTAGACGTAGTTTTTGTCAAGAAAATTTAAAAATATTTAGAGAAAATTTACAGTTATCTCCATGGAAGTTAAATCCTTTTATGGATCCAAGCTTAAACTATGATAGTTTCCTAGAAAACTTCCTCTTAAATTTCAACAATGCTTTTCCTTTAAAACCAAGTAAAACTACTACCAAACAAACTTTGAAAAAGAACTGGGTAACCTTAGGGATAAAAATATCCTCAGAGAGGAAAGGCAAATTACATTCAGAATCTAAATGGAATAAATGCCCAAAATTTTTAGAATATTTTAAAAGATATAAGACAATATTTAATAAAGTTATTGCACTCTCAAAAAAGAGATCAAATGAAATTTTTATTAAAAAATCTGAAAACAAAACTAAAGCTACTTGGGCTGTTGTGCATAAAGAATTAGGTCTTAACAGGAGAGAAAACGAAATTCCATATCAAATTGAAAATATATCAAGAACAAATAATGAAGGTGTACAGAAAACACTAGCAAACAGATTTAATGATTATTTTTTAGATGTAAAAAACAAGGTACGATCCAACCCAAATAAGGAAAAGGCAATAAGCTTCATGGCTCCTGGTAGAGATAATAACACTGTTTTTAAATTTAATATGATTAAACCTGTGGATGTTAGAAAAATATTATTTTCTTTAAAGAATACCAAGGCCTCAGGGTGGGATGAAATACCTTTATTTGCAATCAAACATGTCATTGATTTAGTGCAGGAACCATTGTGTCAACTTATTAACCAGTCATTGGAGCAAGGAATTTTCCCTAAAAATCTTAAGTATTCTGAAATAAAACCACTACATAAGAAGAATGATATCAACAATATAGAAAACTATCGTCCTATTGCTTTGCTACCTTCTTTTTCTAAAATATTTGAAAAAGCAATGGAGATTCAATTAAGAACTTTTTTGGAAGAAAATAATATTTTAAATAAGGCTCAATTTGGTTTTCGTAAAGGACTTAATAGTCAAACATCAATGGCTAAAGTAATTAACTGTGTTGCACAGGCTCTGGATGGATCTCAGAGGGCAGTGGGCGTTCTCTGTGATCTATCCAGGGCTTTTGACTGTGTTGACCATAATATCCTGATTGATAAATTGAATAAAATTGGCATTGTGGGAAAAGAACATAGATGGCTCTCATCATATTTAACAAATAGATTTCAAAGGACAAAAATAACTAAAAATAATCAAACTGCATATTCAATTTGGAAAAAAATACATTGTGGAGTTCCGCAGGGGTCAATCCTGGGCCCTTGCTTGTTCATTGTATACGTCAATGACCTTTCACTAATCTCAAATATGGATATCTTTCAGTATGCAGATGATACAATGCTACTTTGTACGGGGCCCAGTCCTGACACCCTGTGGTGCACACTGGACAGGGAGATACAGGCATTGGGTGACTGGTTCCAGGCAAACGGATTGGTCATGAATGAGGATAAAACTCAGATAGTAAAATTTAGCTCAAATAATAAGAATAATAGTGATCTTATTACAATATCTAATTTTCAAATATCTCTGCAAAAAAATGTAAATTTTCTGGGCATAACAATCAACCAAAACTTAAACTGGGAACCACAAGTAGATAATTTAGTTAAACGTTTGAATAGCTGTATCTTTTCACTTCGTGTAATAAGGCAAGTTGTTGATTTGAAAACTCAATTGATAACTTATCATGGATATTTTTCATCAATAATGACATATGGAATTTTGGTCTGGGGTAACTCCTGTCATTCAAAAAGAATATTTAAATTACAAAAGAAAGCACTAAGAATTATTGCCAAAGTGTCCCCTAGAACTTCTTGTAAAGATATTTTTCAAAAATTTTCAATCTTAACGTTTTATGACCATTATATATTGGAAATTGCATGTTGGGTGAAAAACAATCTATCCTCACTCAGTGATCAGCCTGTCCATAATTATTACACAAGACATAGAGACAATATTAAACCAGTAAGGCACAGATTAGAAAAATTTCATTTGTCTCCTCAGTATTCAGGTCCAAAAATACACAACAAATTACCATTACATTTGAAAAATATTGAAAATTCTTTTAAATTCAGGACCACCCTGAGAGCCTGGTTGAAGACAAAAAATTTTTATTCAATTGCTGAATACTTAGACAGAGATATGAGTTCTGATTAAAGAAGTGAACTATTTTATAATTCATTATAAGTTGTTTGGTTTATTTTAAGATATTTCTTATACTTGTATTGTTTTCTGTATTGTACTGACTGTATGTCCTATCATTTGTATGATGTAATGACATGTAATAAATAAATAAATAAATAAATATATTGTCTACATTATAGTCCAGGGGCTAATATCATGGATTTTAATTATTCAGCCAGTCAGGCACGTTTAGCCATGCAATACAAGAACGTCAAACTGAAAATAGCCAACACTGTTCACAACATTAGATTCAACAAAGATTGTTTAAGACTAGATATTATTCCCAATTATGCCCAAATTAGAATTAACAATAAATCATTCGCTGCAAAGAAAACTAAAGCAGCTGCACAAAAACTTTGGGTAAGAAATGAAATAAAATCCCTATACTATAAAAAACACCTGCTCAATATTTTATTACTAAGGAATTATCTTGAAATGGCCAACACGGCCCATTATGCAGAACTCGAGCATCTAATCCGTCATGTCGAGTCAGGCGTTTCCAGAGTAATCAGGAAAAAGAAAACCACGTTGCGTAAGAAGCTAACGAAGCTTGTGAATGAACAGAAAGATAAGGAAACGGCTGTACTCTATGATTTTAATTTCTTTCCCAGTACCATAAATGAAACTAATATTGTTTTTGATGACGAGGAAATTGCACTCCTCAATGAAGGGCTGAAACATAACTTCCCAATGTGCGGAAAGAAAGCTAAGTTTAATGAAATAATTAATGCCGAAATAGCAGTTAAGTCAATTGTCGATGAAGACAATAGAAATGAAGCTAGATTAATGGTATCACGTAAATTAAATAAAAAATACAAACAGAAACACAACCATAATTTTTTACTTCCGTCTCAAAAGCAAGAAATCAAAGTTTTGCAAAACATAAAAAACCAAACTAATTGATAACAATGCTATTCTTTGTAAAGCCGATAAAGGCAACACAACTGTGATAATGTACGAAAATGATTACAATGCCAAGGTACATGACTTTATCTTTAATAATGAAATCGTAGAGATTAACAAAGATCCCACAAAGCCTTTTCAAAGCAAGATAAAGAAACTTATTAATCAAAGTAAAGTTTTGTTCACTGAAAATGATATAAAATATTTACGGGTCATGAACCCAACACCACCCGTTTTACGTGGGCTACCCAAAGTACACAAGGCAGGAATTCCCATTAGGCCCCTTGTTGATTACACAAGTGCTCCCACATATAAAGTGGCCAAGAAATTAGAACGCATATTAAAGGAAAATATAGTGCTTGAGAATAACTATAGCCTAATCAACACCTACGACTTTATAGAAAAAACAAAAGACCTTGAGATTAAAATGCACCAGTCACTTGCTTCATTTGACATAGTAAATCTTTACACCAATGTTCCGCTAGAAAAGACATTAGATATAGTCCAAGAGAATTTAATTAATAAGTCTAACCTGCTACCCGAAGCTGTTGTTGAGCTAATGGAACTGCTAAATGAAGTGCTTCGCCAAAACTACTTCACTTTCAATGGGAAATTCTATATCCAAAACGATGGCCTAGCCATGGGTTCCCCATTGTCAGGTATTTTAGCTGACATTTATCTGAATTTTATTGAAAACCAATACATTTTCTCTGACAAAAACAAATATAAAGGGAAAATATGCATGTATTATTATAGGTATGTGGATGATACCATTGTTTTGTTTGATGGCAACAACCGACAATTAGGCCTACTATTAAATTATTTAAATCAGATTGAACCAAAATTGAAGTTCACACTAGAAACAGAAACGAATAATTCTATAAATTTTCTCGATTTAACAATAACAAAGAATAGCACAAGATTTGATTACGCCATATACAGGAAACCCACCACATCAGTACAAACTATCCATTCTTCATCGTATCATCCATATTCTCAGAAACTAGCAGCGTTCAATTCAATGGTCCACAGATTGTTATCGGTCCCATTAAGTCCCGAAAATTATGACAAGGAATACAATATTATAAAATTCATAGCGTCATCTAATGGTTATAGATCTGGCATGGTAGATAGGCTCGTAAACCAACATAAAAATAAAAAAGATAGTATTTCGGACAGTCTAGAGAAAAAATAATTTAGCATTGAGTACAGTCACACTGTCCAGCACAGTTTAAAGAAAGAACTTCAAAAACAAGGTATTGAACTAACGTTTCGGACCACAAACAGAACCAGAAATATGTTATCTTATAATAATAAGACAGGTGACAAAACTCAAAAAACTGGTGTATACAAGATATGCTGCCCAGACTGTCCTAGCAAATATGTTGGACAAACGGGACGTGCGTTCGAAACGCGTTATAAAGAACACCGGCCGAACCCTAGAAATACCAAACAAAAGTCGGCGTTTGCCCAACACCTCATAGACCACAATCATTCTATGAGCGACTTAAATAATGGCCTTGAGATTCTACACATATGTAGAAAAGGTGGTAAACTGGACACTCTTGAGGAATTCGAAATATATCGAATGAACAAAGAAGAGCATTGCAAAGATCATATCCTCAATGAAAAATTACAATTTAAATCCCACTCTCTCTTCAACACAATAATCCATTCATGGACAGCTAACCACCGTGCTGATAACAGCGATAACGAAGGGGGAGGGGAGGGAATTACGTAAGACTCCAGTCTGCTGCCGATGCCGGGACCGATCACCATGATAGCGCGCTATCAAAAGTTTTATTCGTATGTGCCGTGTCAATGTTCGTGTTCGTGTTGTGTTACCGGTATGTGTTATTTTAAATAATTGACGACTTGGAAACTCTGATGATGTTGCGTTTGCAACGAAACATGTTAGTGTAGTAATTGTATACTGACGAAATTGGACTGTTGACGGAGGTAAGGATCATCTATATTGTCTACATTATAGTCCAGGGGCTAACATCATGGATTTTTATTATTTATTGTGAATGTTGAAATTATGGAAAGTGAATTTGTTGACACTCAGTCTTGTGCATGTTATTTTGTATGTACTGTAAGATTGTAATTATATTGTGTTATTGTATTTTGACAAGATCTATTGCACGTTTGTTGTTTAGTGATCAATCAAGTTTATCTATCAATCTAAGTAAAAACTATTAGGCCTAGTTTCATACACTTAAGTTATGATGATTAGTTTCATATTTTTTCATCCAACTAATTTTTGAAATTTTTATAATAGGAATACAATCATATTTTGCAGTAGGCTAAATAGTTTTTTTTTATTATGCCGAGTCAACGGGAAAGATGCAAAGTATCAAGTATTTCTGGAAATCCATGTGCCTTCCGAAGGGTTAAACTTAGAAGTAGATAGGCCTAGGCTAAAACCAACCTGTTCTCCTCTGAGTGAAAATCCAACAGCAACATTGTGAAGCCAACTCAAATACGGAGGCAAGCTTGAAATATTGTTCGGTCTGGAGTGAGTCTCTAAAGACTTTTCCAATGCAGAAACTAACTGCCTCATTTTTTTTTTTATTTTTCAATTTTGTTCACAGGTTGTGCCTACATAACGGCTATTAAAAAGTTAGTCTGAATCACAAAACTTCCTTTATTTTAACACAATTATATTCATTTGACTGTATGAATTATAAGTGAGGTCCAAAAAGTATTAGTCCTCGGCTTAAGTGTTCACCTGTTTGTTTACATTGATGTCAGGAATAGTTTTAACAGTAAAATATGTAATTTTTCAAAATATAAAGTCATAAACCACTGTGCATTTTTTTACTAACTATAAACACACTACAAATTCGTCAACTACTGAAGTAAAAGTTCATTATTGTCAAATAAATATTATTCTTAGCAATCTTATGCAATCAATGCGATCATTCTTACTTTCTGCTGGTGTGGTGTTTGTTTGTGTTTGTGGTCGGCTCGTCAGCTGTTAAGCGGCATTCATGGCATGGAGTTCTTCGAAATCAGAATATATTCAGTGTTGCCAGCTTAAATCAGAGAAATCCTCTCCAAAATTAAAAATTATATATGTATTTATGTATTTATCATTGATATGGAGCGTCGTCCCGTAGACCATTCTCTTGCGGCATGGGATCAGTCAGAGGACTAAGATAAGAGCATAATAAAACTCAACGAAATAATAGTGAACTTTCTGTTGAAGAGGTTGTAGCAAATGATGCGAGCAACTCTTGTGGCCCCCTAAATAGTATGCAACAAAATGAAGACAAACCCAAGAGAAGGCCTTCAGTAAGTGCCAAACGTATTCCTGAAGGACACACCATTGAATATTTCTTTGCCAACAACATTGAAGAGTTTCTCCGTTCAATGAGTATTCCCACTTCTACCCCGCAGGTTATACAAGTTCAGCCTCAAATTGATGAAGACATAGCTTCATCACTTCAGTTTTAAAAAATGAAATAAATAAAACCTAAAAAAAAACAGGATGAATTGAGGCAACAAGCTTTTACCAATTCTAAGGAGAGTACACAACATTTTTTAGGAAAAGGCAACTGGAAAAACCAAAAGTAAAGAATACCATGCAGTACAAGACAAGTTTTGCAATTTCGAGAATTCAAACCACTTAACAATTTTTCATCAAAATACAGATAGAGTCAGTAACAAAATAGAGAGAATGAACCACCTACTCCACTCAAGAAACCCGGGTTTATTAGTCATAACCAAGGAATCTAAAATAAATAAAGACAAGGTAAGGGTCATGACATGCAATGCCCTCTATGCACCAGGTGTTCTTTTGCACCTGTGACGTCATCATTATCATTTCCAGTAATAGTAAATGGTGATGTCATAGGTGCAAAAGAACACCTGGTGCATAGATGGCATTGCATGTCTTGACCCCTACCTTCTCTTTATTGTTTTAGATTCCTTGAGCGTGGTATTGTTACGGTTAATATCGTCCGAAAAGCATGTGCATTTCTTTTGAATTTTGCATGTTTGCCATATGTTTGCAAACTGTAGATTAATTATTAGAATTGAGGATTATGACGATGTCCAGTGCATGTTTGTAATGCTTGACGACAATTGCTTATTGCTTATTGAATTTAAACTTGACTACCGATTGAGTTTTAACTTTCATATCCGGAACACGAAAAAGGTTAAACACTATACTTTTATGAAGCAGTTATATGCTTTCCTACACCGATCTTGACGTCTATACCTCATAATGGCCATATACAGTTGGATTTTGTTAACAATTAGTCAAGATTAGGGGGGCTATCTTTGACAATGAACTTCTTTTGTGTGTAGCGTCATGTCAATCATTTAATATCTTTGTTTATCATTAAAACATATAAACAAATGTAAATTGATAGTTTGTTTCGATTGAAATCCAACATTCTCAAGGAATCTAAAATTATTCCTAAGTATCCATAGTCAATGCTATTGGGATTTGTATTATATTTGCATATATGAAACATTTAGTCTATTAGCATTGAATTAAAATTTAAAATACTATATGGTAGTGGGGAATGGCTACAGTTGGCTCAGGTCAAGGTCAGGCGGTTGTAAGTGTTGTAGGGGTAGTAGCGGCTGGGGTTTTTTTGACAGTGATGGGTGGGTTTGGGAAGTGGGTCAAGGTCACTCAGAGGGGGTTTTTAAAAATATATTTATTTAATAAAAACTCATTAATGATTGGAGAATTGCTTTCTCATTATTTGTAGCAGTAATAGTTATTTTATCACTCTGTATGGGATAGGAGTCAGTGCTTGTTGTAAGTATGGGTGAATCCAGCTGTGTGTTCATAATTGCAAAAAAGGAGAGGTCCTAGTTGGTTACAGTGTGAGTTGATAGAGCAGAATAAGACATGTGTCTGAGGAAGAATGATCATATAAACCTGGTAACATAGTGAATAAGAATAATTGGATAGGATCGTCAATAGGTGTAACAAGATTGAAATTTTGATATTTCAGCATTTCAGTTAAGACAGAGTGTAAAATAGGATCAGTAGAACAAGTATTACAAAGGTTAGATTTTACAAAGTACAACGGGTGAAAACTGAAGTATTTTTTAAGCTTACTCAATGTAGTACGCGGTTTTGAAATTGTAGAGTTAGATTGTTTCTGTAAAATGTGTTTAGTACGCAAAAGTTTTAAATGTAAAGTGTGCGAATCCATAATAATATTGAAAGGGGAGATGTGTACTCTCCAAAATTCAGCGAGTATATGATTGGTGCCCACGAGTGTGTCTGAATATATAGAGACCAATTAGCATAATAAGCGCAAACATATGTTAGAGTAACAAGAGTAAGTTAAAAAAATGTTTGATAGTCTTAGAGACTTATGGATAGATGTTTACTGTCGCCCTATCGCCATTAAAATGGCGCACGCGTGAGGTGCCGATGCCGCTTATATAGGGTTGTGTAAACCCCCCTAACCCCCTCCCCTAAGAGAATGAGATAAAAGGGAAGAACTTTGGAGATTTCAGTTCTTTGTCGGGGCGGCAGCGTAGCGAAAGGTTCTAGTAGGGGGAAAAAATAGTTAATAAATTTTTGTAAAATTTTTAAAAATTACCGCTAGTGGTAGAAGTTAGTTAATTATTTTATAAGGGTTTAAGAACTGTGTCGTAGACGATTAATCGCAATTACATCTAGCATTTGTACAGGTAAAAATCGCAGTATAATAATTATATATTAATATATGGGTGTTAACTGTTTATAGTCTAAGTAGTTTAGTCTAGCAGCAGAAGTTAGTTAATTATTCCGTAGGGGTTAGCTTGTATAATAAGTATAAACTAAAATAAAAATAGTAACACAAGATTATTTGATATATTATATATATAAAATAAAAGTGTATTTTTATATGTTAAGAAATAGTTGAAAAAATAAATTACATAAAAAAAAATAGCAAGCTTAACAGGTGTAAGTTAAAATAAAACATATGTAACATTACTAGGTGGTAGAGACTTACAGATTAGTTGTTTCAGCTGCGGTACCTGGGGAGTGAATGGCAGACGCGCGACCGCGTTGTGGCTTATATAAGCACAGATATTAATTATGTTGAACTTGACCCCCCCCCCCCCCGAGGAAAAAAGTAATGACCCCCCCCCGTCACTTTCACTCATCAATATAAATTAGGTTGATAGTGGTTACATTTATGTAACACCAATTTAGCTTTGATGTTGCCAATAGTTTAATAACTATAGTTAAGCGGCAAAAAAGGACAGATAATTTTCTGCCATTACTCAGATGATAACAGGCAACAATTATGGTGTTACGCGATGGGGAAAGCCTCAGTTAAGTTTAACGGCGGATTAAACCAGGTGTTGCCTAACGTTAATTGCAAGGTACAACGCTCCACCTGCATTAGCGGCGACCTACATGTGACGAATAGATCATTGGAAATTTCCACTGACGTTGGACGTTAGACGTTGTACCCCCCTCAAACCCCTACTGTCCCCCTACCACTTTGTGAGCCGAGAACCTTTCTGGCGACTATCGCTGAGTTAGTTCGGAACAATTCGTCGGACGCGATGGTTGTTCCGAACTCAGAGGGTAACTCAAATGTATAAGCGGCCGATATATATTTGAGTTACTCTTGCTGTTAGGGTTTTAATATTAATACTTGTTGTGTGTGAGTGTGTGTGCAAAATGTTATTTTTAGTTTTAAGTTGTGCTAATTTTAAGCTTTAATTTGCGCATTGCGATGTTAGCATTAAGGTGTTATGGTATTGTTGATGTTTGGAAAATGTGTTTTTGATGTTGAGTTTTGGTATAATTATTGTATGTGTGTGTGTGCTAATAACCTTTCACAGCTAGCTGTTAGGAGGGTAGATTAAATTTAAATTTAAATTATAGAAGTTCTGTTGAACTTCATTAAATATGGGTGGGACATGCGTGTTGTGCCATAGGCAGCGCATATTTTTATTTTTTTTTAAATTTTTAATTTTTTGTTAGGAAATAATTATATTTGGGTGGGTTTAGATTAAGGGTGGGAGGTTAGAGTTGCGTCTTGCATTAACTGTTCCAGACTCCCTATTGTAAAATTGGAATGGTCAGGTCCAGTGCCCAGGCCCGAGGCCGGCCGCCCGTATCACAGCCCACCAAACTGGATCGCCACGTGCGTGCGGGCCAAAAATTGGGATCCCTTGCAAGACGTAACTATAGCGGGTTGGGATTTGGGGAAGTGTTAGGCAAACAGAGTGGTGGGGATGGCTCCGGCCGTCCCCATCACTTTGGTAAATTATAATTTTTTGGTGACCTTGACCTCAATTAGGTTAATTAACCCCCCCTTCCCTCCCCCCCTCCCCCTCCCCCTCCCCCTCCCCCTCCCCCTCCCCCTCCCCCTCCCCCTCCCCCTCCCCCCCTCCCCCTCCTCCCCCCCCCTCCCCAGCAATAATCTGGATTAGAAAATGACTAATAACTCAAGAATGGTTTGCCGGAATAGGGCAAGTCATACATCAATGAAAAGCTCTAATTAAGAGCAATATTGTGGTAAAGACAGAATTGTATTATTTTCTTTTACTAAAATTGTACCATAAAAAAACACCCTCCACTCAATGACATGACGATATAAGAGTGGTGTGGTTTGTGTTGAGAACATTCTTTACCTATAATAGCTAGAGTGAACATATCTCCCCGAGATGCGTCAATATTTTACAACAAATGTACAAAAGTTGAAAAAGTATTGGAGCTGGACGAAGAAAACGATGAAGAAATTAAAATGCCTTTGTTAAGTGAAAATGTTGTAACAAGAATATTAGTGGATCCAAATTCTCCAATGGATGTTATAGGAAGGTTTTTAATTGAAGTTATGACATGGATAGAAAATGGAAGATTAGTAAACATAGGATCTCCAATTTTGGTTAATGGTAGACATACCTTTGGTGTATATTGGAGAAACAGCGATCTGTTATGGCTATGGGCGGAGGTGTATGCGAAGTATTTGCAATTGGAAGAAAATATGGGGTATTATCATTACTTTTCAGCTTTGGTCTTAAACTACTAATTCTAACATTTTATATAAAAAAAACCTTACAAATGTAGTGGGGGAAGCATTATATAAAGGGAGCAGGAGAGAGAAGCATTTTATTTCCCTGCTAAATTTGAAAGAGTAAACATCAACACGATGCATCAATGTGATATTTGCTCAGAAACTTTTCATGATAATATTCTACTAGAAATACATAAAGAATTATTCCATAATAATAATGAAAATGTAACAGAAACCGAATATGAAGATTTAAAACTATTTGAAGAAGAAGAACCACAAGAAGAACAGCAAGAAGAAAAAGAAGAAGAAGAACATAAAGAAGAACCATTAGCAGGACCATCTAATGAAATACCAAGTTTAAAAGTATTTGCTTTAGAAGGTAGAGTAGTAATGCACCACAAAATTCAAAATGAAAAATTGGAATTGGAGCAGTTTTTTAAAGAAGCAAGTACAATTGCAAGAAGAACACTCACAGAAGAATTAAGAAGACTAAACTTCATTAAATTTAGCATAATACTAAATGCTATGTTTACTAATGTAGAAGGCGAAATGTCACCAAGAGGATTCATAACAAAAAACCAGACCATCATGGCAAGTTCAGATATTAATTCAATAGTTGAAGATTGTTTGGAAGAAATATTAACAAAAATTCAAGATCATGAAGGAAGAGGATCTGGTTGGAGTTTGGTTAGTATTGAGGGTATGGATATTAGAGTTCATAAACATGGCTACGGATTAAGGGGTAGCAGTTATATTTCACTCCCAAAGAAAATTTCACACACCAAATCATGTATAAATGTTCAAAATGAAGATATGGAATGTTTTAGATATGCAATGACGGCAAAATTTGTACCACCTGACAATGCAGTAAGACCCAGTGAAGAATATGAATTACAAAGATATAGATATAATTTCCAAGGGTTGACTTACCCAGTGGCTTTGAAGGACATCCCAAAGTTCGAAAAACAAAACCCTGGAACATCTGTTAATGTTTTTGGTTTGGACAGTTTGAATAAAGTGTACCCATTGCGTGTGGTGAAGAATGAACTCCCAGATCATACAGACTTATTACTACTTACAAAAGGTGATGTTTCCCACTATGTATGGATTAAAAAATTTGAAACTCTTGTTAGTAATCAATTATCTAAAAATAGAAATAAGAAGATAATTTGTAAAAGATGCTTTAATTTTTGTGAAGAAAGAAGAGAAGGAAACGAATGGTTACAAGAGCATAAAAAACTATGTAACAACAACTATGAAGCAAAAATTATCTTACCGTGTGCAAGTAAGGCAGAGTTAAAATTTGAAAAAATCTCCCATCAATACCGGATTCCCATTGTTGTCTATGCTGATTTTGAATCTACACTAGTTCCTATTGAAGATAATGATGGCGATGTAGCAAAGAAAACTGTTAAATATCAGATACATGATCCAAACAGTTTTTGTTTAATGGTTAAATCTACTCTTTCTGAAGAACATCTAAATAGATTTAATTTAACTTCAAAACCTATTGTCTATCGTGGTGTTAATGCTTCTAAAATATTCCTTGATCAGTTGTATACAATAGCGGAAAGTGTTGAAAGATTGTATAGTGATATTATACCAATGATACCTTTGGATGAAGAAGAAGAGATTCAACATGAAAATGCAACTCATTGTTATTTATGTACAAATGAATTTACTGTGGAAAATCACAAGGTTCATGATCATGACCATCTGACAGGTTATTATAGAGGTGCTGCATGTAACAGCTGTAATATCAACTACAAGATCCCTACAAGTATACCTGTAATATTACATAACCTTAGTGGTTATGATGCGCATTTTATCATTCCGGAATTAGGAAGAGATAATGGAGAAATTGATGTCATAGCTGAAACCACGGAGAAGTTTATAAGTTTTACTAAAAAAGTTGGAAATATAAAGCTTCGGTTTTTAGACTCTTACCGTTTTATGCCATCTAGTTTAATGAAGCTTTCTGAAAACCTGAGAACAGAAGATTTAATAGAAACTAAGAAGATTGTAAGTAATGACAAGGTTAATTTAGTTCTTCGCAAAGGTGTTTTCCCGTATGATTATATAGATAGCTTAGAAAGATTTAATGAAACATCCCTTCCACCAAAAGAAGAATTCAAAAGTAAACTATATGACACAGATATATCCCATGAAGATTATGAACATGCGTGTAGAGTATGGAATGAATTAGGATTTAAAACACTTGGAGAATATTCGGACTTTTATGTAAAACTAGATGTAACTTTACTTTGTGATATAATGGAAGAGTTTAGAAATACATGTTTTAAGGCATATGGATTAGACCCTCTGCATTCTTGTACATCACCTGGACTAGCTTGGCAAGCAATGTTAAAGGAAACAAAATGTAAACTCCAACTTCTTACAGATATAGACATGGTGCTGATGTTGGAATCAGGTGTTCGAGGGGGACTAACTCAAAGCGTAACACGACATGTAAAGGCAAATAACAAATATTTGCCCAATTTTGATGCAACAAAACCAACTACATATTTAGGTTATTTTGATGCAAATAACCTTTATGGATGGGCCATGTCGAATCCTCTTCCATTTGGCGACTTCAAATGGATAGACCCTGATTCTATTGGAAACATTATGGATATAGCAAAACATGGAGATACTGGTTATATTTTGGATGTAGATATTGAGTACCCTGAACATTTGCATGACCACCATTATGATTTACCTCTACTGGCCAAGACAGAAATATCACCAACCGGTAGATGGCCTAAATTAATGATGACTTTAACCAACAAATCAAGATATGTTGCTCATTATTGGGTAATACAACAAGCCCTAGAATTAGGATTGAGAATAACAAAAATTAATAGAGCTTTACAATTTTCTCAATCCTGTTGGTTAAAGTCATACATTGACAATAACACAAAAAGAAGAACTGCAGCTACATCTAATTTTCAAAAGGACTTTTTTAAATTGATGAATAATGCGATATTTGGCAAGACACTGGAAAACAAAAGAAAGCATAAGAATGTGAAATTAGTTAGTGATCCGGTAAAACTACAAAAGCTGGTACAAAAACCTAACTTCGGATCATCCATAATAATCAACGAAAATCTTGTAGCTGTTTCCATGAACAAAATTTCAATTACAATGGATCGTCCTTTATATGTGGGGATGTCTATTCTAGATATTTCAAAGACTCACATGTATGACTTCCATTACAACAAGATGGTTAAATTTTATGGAAGAGAAAACATCGGCATTGTATACATGGATACGGACGCTTTTATTTATTGGATAAGAACTAAAGATATGTATGAAGACCTACGCTGTTTTATCTACAATAACGACTTTGACTTTTCTGATTATCCACAAGACCATCCCAACTACGACAATGGTAGAAATAAAAAGGTATTGGGAAAGTTCAAAGACGAAACAAATAGCGTGCCAATGGAAGAGGTTGTTGCTTTAATGTCTAAATTGTATTCATTTAAATTGTACAAAAATGAAAAAAGAGAACATGAAATCGTGAAAAAGGCCAAAGGTATAAAAACCTCATACCTGAAGAAGAATGTACAGTTTGAAGAATACAAGAGATGCTTATTTGAAAATGTTGAGACAACAGCAACATTTAACACCATAAGAAGCTTCAACCATCGTCTCTTCAGTATAAAGCAAACCAAATGGGCTTTGAGTTGTAAGGATGATAAGAGGTACATCCTGGAAGATAATATAAAAACTCTACCATTTGGACATTACTCCTTATACCCTATCGACCAGTAAACCTATTCTTCGTCCTTTACCTTCTTCTTTTTTCCTTTCCGTAAAGAAGAGGGGACATGACAAGCTCAATGTCATTTTCCCTCTTTTTTACACCAATGTAATATGACCTTGACCTATAATCTTACCATATAAAAGAGGATAAACCATTTTAGAGATCAGTACTTTTACAAGCGGTGTGGAAGACACAACTGAAGATGGAAGATTTAAGGAACAAGATTGTAAATGAACTTCATAAGCCGGCAAGAAGAAAATTTCCTAGAAGAAATACAATTATAAAAGGAATGAATGATCTTTTCCAAGCCGATCTTATTGAAATGATACCACATAGTAAATTAAATAAAGGATTTAAATACATTTTAGCGATTATAGACTGTTTTACTAAAGTGGCTGATGCTTTACCGCTAAAGGACAAGACTGGTAAAAGTGTTACAAAAGCTATGGAAATAGCTATACAAAGAAATAATTTCAACATCAAACATCTACAAACTGATGATGGAAAAGAATATTTTAACAAAGACTTTGCAGCTTTAATGAAGAAGTATAAAATAAATCATTATTCTACAAATTCTGAAGTTAAAGCTTCAATAATAGAAAGATTTAACAGAACGTTAAAAGGAGCAATGTATAAAACATTTTCCAAACGAGGATCATATATTTGGTATGATATATTACCACAACTTATAAAAGAATATAACAATAAGTATCATCGAACCATTGGTATGAAGCCTAACGAAGTAAATAGTACCAATGCTAAAATGGTATTAAAACGTATTAAAAATAATACTACTCCTAAACGTGAAAAAATGCAGCCCAAAACATTTAAAGTTAATGATAAAGTTCGTATAAGTAAGTACAAAGGAGTATTTAGCAAAAGGTATCTGCCAAACTGGACTAATGAAGTATTTACAATCTATAAAGTGCAACCAACAATACCTGAAACCTACATTTTAAAGGACAACAAGGGTGAATTACTTGAAGGTGGATTCTACGGACATGAATTGCTAAAATCATCAGTTGGCGATGTATATCTTGTTGAAAAAATTTTACAAAGAAAAAAGGATAAGGTGAAAGTACGTTGGTTGGGATTTGATAAAAGTGAAGACTCTTGGATCCCTACAAAAGACTTAGTGTAGCAATTTATGAAGTCATTACATGTTTAACCTTTATACAAGATGGAGATTGTGCAACAAAAGGATCGATTTTTTATTAATAATATTGATGAATTAACAGTTGACAACGACAAGTTAAATCATGGAAAACATGGTGAATTACTGCCAAACACAATAAGATGTTTAATAACTGGACCATCAAATTGTGGAAAGACAAATGTGGTTTTTAATTTAATAACAAATCCTAAGGGATTACGTTTTAACAACATTTATATCTTTTCCAAATCTTTGCAACAACCCAAATACCAATTATTGGATAAGGTACTCGCAAGTGTGCCTGAAGTTAATTTCTACAAGTTTAATGCTAGTGAAACTATAATGGAGCCAAACGAGGCTAAACCATTTTCTATATTTATATTTGATGATGTATCTTGTGAAAATCATGACACTATTAGAAGTTATTTTGCCATGGGAAGACATTACAATATTGATAGCATTTATATTGGTCAAACTTACAGTAAAATTCCAAAACAACTAATAAGAGATAATGCAAATCTACTTATTATCTTCAAGCAAGATGAAACAAATTTAAAGCACATATATAATGATCATGTGAATGCAGACATGTCATTTGATAAATTTAAAGAAATGTGTGGTAAAGCATGGGCTGAAAAATATGGATTTCTTGTTATTATGAAAGAAGAAGCTATAAAAAATGGAAGATATCGTATAGGGTTAGATAAATTTGTATTAATCCATTGAACAATTGATGATACGTTTAGTAATAGATTGGTCTTCGCAGTGTAAACATGGTGAACCAAGAAAAACTATTAAAAGAAATAAAATCACTAAGTGACTCGATTAGACTTAAAAATCGAGCATTAAGAATGGGTTTGAATGAAAGAGAAGAATTTCTGGAGACTACATTTAAACCTATTACAGAACCTTTAAAACAGATAACAGAAACAATTGGTAAACCTCATTTTGAAGGAGATGTTTTACTACCTGTTTCTAAATTTGAAGTAAAGACTTTAAAAAAGGAAGAAGATGATGATTCTTACACAAGTGATAGTGAAGTTTCTCAAAAAGGAGAAGAAACAAGACAAGAAGAACCAGAAATAAATGTTCAAAAAGAAGAAGAAGAAGAACAACATATACCTGAAGCAGAACAATCAATTCCAAATCTAACAAAATTAAGTAGTGATATATTGCAACAAGGACCTCTTGGAAGAAAGTATATCATGAAGATGTTACATGAAATAAAAGCTAACCCAAAACTACACAAGTCACATGTATATGGAGCGAGAATTGATGGAAATGAATTAAAAATAGGAGATTCAAAAGTACATTTGACTGAAGATGATGACATTGTTATTGGTGAGCATAAATATAAAGGAACAAAAGGATTATTTGAACTGATTTTTAAAAATATACCTATAAAATATACACTACAAGATTTAAATACTTTTAAAGAAATTTTGCAAAATACTAATGCTCATAAGAAGAATTACTCCAAAGATTCAATGATAAATAGAACACGCGCAACTAAATATACTGTTGTAATAAAAAGATTGTTTCCCCTAAGAAAACTACCAACATTACGGACTGCGCCCGCTTTGAAGAAACCGCTAAAGAGGAAGTCTTTATCACTTATGGACTTATCACTTATGGATGAATATGGTAAAAAGAAAAAAGGAGAATCTTCAACGTCTGGTAAAGGTTTAATGAAAAACCTATATAATACAAATGTGATTTACTATAATGATATAAACAAATTGGTTGATAGAATGAGACTATTACATGAAGCTATAGAAGCTGGTCATACAGGTTTAAATAATGAATGGGTGGCTTTAGTTGACGAACTTCGAAATCGCGGAATAGTTGTATAAATTATCACAGATATATAAGAGAGCTGTGACCATACAATGGATCAGTTCAATCATGAGCGTCGACAAGTTCGGACGGTATTCCGGGCTAGGAGTACAAGGAGGAGAAAACAGAAAAAGAAGTGGATTGCCGCAAACACCTGAAGGTGACTATGATATGAGTAACAAACGTTTAAAATTTGTTAAAGACCCAGAAGAAGATACTGATGGAGCGAATTTAAAGACAGTAAAAGAAGCAACTTCAACATCATTGAAATTAGACAAAAATACTTACGATGTCAAATCACATAGAATAATTAATGTTGGTAAACCAACTGACAGTTCTGATGCAATTAATAAAGAGTATTTATCATCTGAACTTTTAAATACTTTAAAATTGCAGTGGGGTAATAATTTAAAAGATGGACAGACATTTGATGCTGGGAATCATAGAATAACCAACGTGGCAAATCCGAAAAATGATAAAGATTCAGTTAATAAAGAATATTTACATTCTATAATACCGGAAAAGACTCAACGCGGATTTTCTTTTTATAAATTTATTATAAATGACATTGGATACCCAAAGGAAGACGGTGATGCTGTAAACCTGAAATACATCAAGGACAACTGTATTTTACAAGATAATGATGAAATCGATTGTCATGGGAAAGTGTTGTCAAATGTAAAGTTCGGTTCTCAACCAAAAGATGCTGTTACTATGGAACAACTATCTAAAGAATTAAAAAGGGGGACATCAAATTTTGTAAAACATGAAGATGCCGTGCTAAAGCGAGGAGATACATTTATACATGGAAATAAAAAGTTTGATTTAATGCAAGGAAAAAATGATGAATGGGATGCGGGACATAAAACAATAACAAATGGAAGATTCGGTATAAAAGATTCGGATGTACCTTTAATGATACAAACATTAATTGCAAGTGGTGGTAGATTAGGTACATATGATGGTCGTAATAGAACAATAAAAAATATTTATCCTGGTTATGAAGATGATGATTGTGTTACATTGAGACAAACAATAACTTGGGATAAACACTTTGGGACCAAATATGATGCAAAGATGAAGAAAATAATTAATATTTTACCAGGAGAAGATTTAAATGATGCTGCTACTATTGGACAAGTCATAACAACATCGAAAAGTGATTCAACCGCTTACACGTGTAATGATAAACGTATTATGCAGTTACATGATCCTCAACATCCGAAAGATGCTGTAACTTTAGATTGTTTAATAAGAATAGTGGGCAATTTACTTATCGATACCCACAATCATATAGCTAGTACAACGAGTCATGTGATGATTCAACCCGATGAACGAGAAGCTTGGATTAAAAATAGAATCATAAATCAGTATATAATTAATTTGAATAATTAAATATTTAAATATAAAACATTGTGCACAAGTTATCCATTTATGTAAAGCAGCTCGTGGAGTAAACACGCTGGTTATATAAGACGACATAATGAAGACCGCACCGCTCAGTCGTCGTCAAGACAGCGTTAAGAAAGGACGTGGTATAACATCAGCTGCGTTTTCCCTGCTCAGACGGATTCCTGTTGGTGCTGTTCTAAATCGAGCAATAGACGCTTTACCATACGAATTTCATCTGCCCGGAGGCTATCAATATTGTGGACCCGGAACTAAGTTGGCAAAACGTTTAGCAAGAGGAGATCCTGGAATTAATAAATTAGATCAAGCTTGCAAAGAACACGATATAGCGTATTCCAAGTTTGCAGATTCAACAAATAGATCAATAGCGGATAGAGCGCTAGCGGAAAAAGCTTGGCAAAGGGTTAAATCAAGTGACGCCAGTATTGCGGAAAAAGCAGCAGCTTGGGCAGTGACAACAGCCATGAAGACGAAAGCTAAGTTTGGTGGTGGAAGACGACGCGGGAAAAAACCTAGTAAAAAAGAAGCTGCAAAAAGAGGCGGGAACATCAAAAGAAGACGTCGCACTAACCCTAAAAGGAAAGTCAAGAAAACATCCATATGGTCAATGGTAAAAAACGGATCGGGTCTTTACTTAAGACCGTACCGTGTGTATTAAATGAGAAAAATAAATTGATAATTCCAAATGAAGCATTAACAAACTATCAATTGTCAAAATATGTGAAATGTTTAAGAATACCATTCTTCAGAGGAGTTTTTATGAAAGATACATTACCAAATAGAGTGTGGAAAAATGAAACTGGAATAGTAAATTTAGACTCTAATTATGGACCAGGTACTCATTGGGTATGTTATAAAAAACTTGGAGAAAATGTTTACTACTTTGATAGTTTTGGAAATTTACCGCCACCAAAAGAACTTCAACATTATTTTCGGGACTCCAAGAATATATTCTACAACTACAAAAGAGAGCAACCTAGCAATACAGAAATATGCGGACATTTATGTTTAGAGTTCCTAGCGAAGAGCGTCAGTCAGCTTTAAGATGTCATCGTATACAGTATCGCTGAGTGGAAATTCGTCAACATTGAAAAGTACACTTTTCCCAGCTTTACGTTTATCTACGGATAAACTATGGGAAGCAGCATTATTGGATTTGACTACATACAATTCAATTCCCAATGTTACAGAAGGAAAAAATAATTTACTACATTATTATGAGAGTAAAGATGAAAAAGGAAATTATTCACAATTAAAAATAATTCCATTATCTACAGGAGCATATGAAATAGACGATATAAACCAAGTATTACAAAAGAAACTTGGAGAAGAAAATATTTCTATAAAAGGTAATAATAATACATTAAAAGCGGAAATAACTTCAAAGTATTATATAGATTTTAGCTTAGACCACTCAATCGGCAATTTGCTCGGATTTTCAAAAAAGAAAGGAATTTTAGCTCCTGGAAATGATTATACTGGCGATACAACAGTAACAATATTAAAGGTGAACAGTATTGATGTAACATGTAATATTATACACGGATCATATAGAGATGGAGTAAATCAACATATATTACACACATTTTACCCAACAGTAGCTCCTGGTTTTAAAATAGTTGAGAAGCCACAAAACCTGATATACCTACCGTTAAACACCAGTTTCATTTCAGACATCGTACTGAACATATTGGATCAAGACGGCATTAGTGTTGACTTTAGAGGAGAAACAATAACTATACGGTTACATATCAGAGCAGCAACATAAAGTCAACATGGGATTATCATTTAAACCACAACGGAAGAGTCGGGAGCTCAGTAGCTCCTCAACATTCGACGAGTTAACACCGGACAACATACACTTCCTACAAAAGATCGGACTAAAACTTGCCAACCATGGATATACTGGATATAGCGCAAGGACCGACATTCGACGAAACCCTATGGGAGAAGGAATATCACACTCACAACCCTTACACTTCATCAAAATTAAATAATAATGATGAAATAAGGATTCCCATTCAACAACAAGATATCTACACATTACCATGTGAAAGTTATTTATATATCGAAGGAAGAGTAACAACATTGGATGGAAAATCTGGTTCAACTGTTCCTTTTATAAATAACCCTATGGCATATCTGTTTGATGAAATTAGATATGAGATATCTGGAGTAACAGTTGATTCAACAAAAAAAGTTGGTATATCAACAACTTTAAAAGGATTGACTTCAATAACACCCCATGAAAAGAATTCTTTAATCTCAGCTGGATGGGTGACTCCTGATAAAGACACTATTACTCCTAATTCAAAAGGTTACTTTGATTTTAATGTACCTCTACGATTGCTTTTGGGATTTGCAGAAGATTACAAGAGAATAATAATAAACGTAAAGCAAGAACTGGTACTGCTCAGATCTTCAACAAATAAGGATGTAATACAAGCGCCAAGTGGAACTAAAGATGCCGATTTGGAATGGCAACTTCAATTGGATAAAGTTGTATGGAGAGTACCTCATGTCAGATTGGCAGATGAACATCGAGTATTATTATTGAAAAAGTTAAAATCTGACCGTGATATTGTAATACCATTTAGGAGTTGGGAATTTCATGAATACCCCATATTGCCTCAAACAGAAAGACAAACATGGACTGTTAAAACCTCTACTTATTTAGAACGGGCAAGGTACATAATAGTCGGTTTTCAGACTAAACGAAAAGATGTTATAACTGCGCACGCTGGTCAATTTGACCATTGCAAGATAAAGAATTGCAAAGTTTTTTTAAACTCTCAGTTCTTTCCATATGACAGTTTAAATGTTTCATTTGACAAGAAACGTTATTCCATTCTATATGACATGTATGCAAGATTTCAATCGTCATATTATGGTAAGACGAATACACCACTTTTATCACCAGAACAATTTTATTCAAAAGCTCCAATTGTTGTAATCGATTGTTCAAAACAAAATGAATCTGTAAAATCTTCAAGTGTAGATATAAAAGTTGAAATGGAATTTGAAGATAAAATACCAGATGGAACTTCAGCATACTGTTTAATTCTACATGACAAAATAGTTACTTACACACCACTAACAGGAATCGTGAAGAATGTACTTTAAGAAGGATTAATACAACATCTGCACGATTTGTAAGGTTTTTACAAAAAATCAACAATATCTAGGTCATCTGCGAGTATAAAAGTGAGAAAAAAGAGCTGGAAATTCATTTCATCTTTGATTGTCGTATGGGTAACATCGTCCGCAAGATGAGTTCTACTACATCAGGTGCTAATGAAGAAACTACACCTTTTATGGCTGACAATAGTTTGGACATAGAAAGACAAGTTGAACAGGAAATGGATGAGTTCCTCAAGTTTAAACATAAGAAGACAGAAGAAGAGGAAGTTGAAAAAGAAACAAAGAAAAGAAAAATTGAAGATAACATTTCCACCAACATCTTAACGGAAGTATTTCTTCGAATATTTTATCCTATTTCTTCTTGTATGACAAAGACTGTATCTGCTGGAGTGATGAAATCATTGGATTACTCTCCTACTGTTATTTTAAATCATGGATCTAAAATGGTAACCTTCACTGAAACTTCTTGGGAATCTTTTATGAAACATATACATCTTTTGGAATGTTATCTGAGTAACAATACATTTGGAAGAAAAACAAAACTAGGTTTGTTGGAATCAAATATTGAAATCGATATTGTTAAACAACGTGGTCAACAACTAGTTCGATTTAGAGATTTAACTAAATATAATATAAAAATACATTTGACTAAAGAAGAGTTTTACACTTTAACTTGTGCTACTGGTCCTATAACAAGATATTTAAAACAGCTAATATTCTCAAGTGCAATTATCAAAGACTATTTAATTGATGCATTGGATAAACAACCATATGTTCCAATCCTATATGGTCCAGTAGATACTTCAATCTTCAATAGGATACCACATGAAGTAGATATGTGGAGACAGTTACACCACTATCAAACCAACTTTAATTTAGATGAAGAAAAGCAAGAAACCAAGGAAAACGAATCAAGTTTCAACAATCAACAATCGGCAACAAATTGAACAAATAAAGAATATTGTAAGTAAAAAGAAGAATATTGGGGGTATAAAAGGTTGTCAATCTGGATTAACATACCAGTTGCCTACTGAACGTCATCATGGATAAACAAGTTTCATTCTCTAAGAAGATAGAATTAATGGAAGTAAAGCAAGGTATCATAGAGTTTCAAGCATTCCGTGGTAATGATGGAAATTTTATAATTAAAGAGTTAGTGGTACTAGATATGATAACATCTGTTGTTTATCACTTTTTATTTATGCCTCCTTTACCATTCAACAGATTAACAACCAAAGCTAAAGTAACAAACAAATGGTTGATGAAACATTTTCATAATCTAAGATGGGATGAAGGTTTTATAACCTACAATATGATGCCACACATTATGAATCATTTCTGCAAAAAGTTCAAAACTATTTTTACAAGAGGATTGGAAAAAGCAAATTGGATACAAACATATACAAACCATGAAGTAATAAATGTGCAAATGGAGAAAGATTTTTATTGCTACTTTGATAACATCTGTATTTCATCTAAAAACTTTAAACATCAACAGTCTCAATGTGCTTTAAAAAACGCATATCGTTTAAATGTCTATCTACAGCAAAGTGGTGGGGGAAACGAAGGGTATAAAAACGAGAGCGGCACTATGACAATGCATCAGTATTACTCAAACCTCCGGGGAGTCAACACCTCTGACACGCAAACACAAGAAGAAGAAGACGAACAATAGCAAGAAGAAGATAATGGCGTCACAAAATTTTCTACAATCGCTTGTTGATCAATTCAACAAACATTCTAAATCTACTATACTACCGACAAAAAAATGTTCAGAATTGAAGGAAGAAAAACATTATATTATTCACACTATTAAGAAAATGGAAACATCAATTGGAGACGCTATCAATTGTACATTAAGTGAAGCACCCTACACACCTGGTGATGAACCAAAATTTCAAGTATTTCTTCCCAAACGCTTCGTTCAACTGCTGCAGAATGAAGATTTACGACTGATTCACCCCGGCACACTCTACTTAGCAGCTCACGGTCCTAGCGGAAGCAACTCTACTGAACTTACACTTCATGTTATGCCTACTAGCAACTAATCTGTAGTTTATATATACTGTTGTACATGTATGTAACTGATTATAAATAAATAAAAAATAAAAATAAAAAAAATAAAAAAAGGCAACATATCGATAGTGTTTCTGCACTATCGATATGTTGCTTTTTTAAAAACACGTTTGGGTGACCTTGACCTAGTTTTGAGGGTATATAAAGGCCATAATTTTCTTAAGGATCTCATCAGTCTACGACTACCTTTCGTGCCGTACACATCTCTGTTGGCTCTCCAGTTATTACAAATAACAACATGTCTCTTAAGGTTAAGTGTGCATCATATGATACTACCGCCATCACAACTTTTGAAGAACTTGACGATTTTACTAATGAATTGCGAGTGTTACTTGCCGGTGGTTATCGTTTAAATATTGATGTTTACGCTAACAACATGAGGATGTTTCCTAAACAAAAATTCTGCAATGAAGAAGTATTTGTTTCCACACAACCTTCAACTACAACACCATCTACTCAAAATAATGTTAAGTTCCAGAAATATTACTGATGTTGAATAATATTGAGTGGTCGCTGTGGCATCTATAAAAGGAACGCGTAACCTAAACAGAATCATCATTTGCTTCCCAACTGACGCAGCGAAAACAACTACCACTACCATGTTGTACAGAATGATGATTGAATTCAATGGAAAAATCTACGGAAAAGACTATCAAAGTGTAGAACAAATGACGTCCGATCTTCAAGTATTGACTAAAGAAGGATTCCAACCAAAATTAATTCTAAAATTTCCTGAAGTACATCCACTATCCACTGAAGATCTCATTGCTATGGCTAAAGAAGAAAAAAAAATACAAACAAGATATAAAGAAAGAAAAAGAGAATGAAAACTCACTATCTTAAATAAATACATCTTACACTTGTAAGATGTTCTTTTTTAAAACTCCATTTGGATGACCTTGAGATTACCCCCACCACTTTTTCTAGTCTATAAAACACACTATCCTACACTATACACCTTCATTTCTTGGCTAAACTTAGAAGCGTCAACATGGAAAACAAGAAAGACAAATACAAACCACGCTATTGTTGTGAACAAAAATGTACCGATATAGGAAGATGGATGGTAGACGGATTAGCTTGTAGAAAATGTGAATTCTTCGGATCTTGTTACTGCAAATGCAAGACAAAACAACTACCACCACCAGAATTGCGAACCTTCAAGATTTATAAATCAAGATACTTCCACACTTGCTGTCCCCAGAGATGTATCAAATTTCATCCAGAAAAAATTGTTAATTGCCGAGAGTGTAATGCATGTTATAAAGACGACTTTTGTACATGCATCATAAATGCGTGCAAGTACAGATCTGATTGGTCTACTGATCCTGTTGAAGCTTCAGATGTATAGCTGTAGTCACTGACTGCAGCCCTTTTTTAAAACTCCATTTGATTGACCTTGAGATTACCCCCACCACTTATTTTTTACAACATATATTCTATGGATCATTCGATACGCTTCTCATTCTTATTTCATTACTCGCCTTGACAACAACATGGATGATAAATTCATTTCTTTTCAACATTTAGTTACCGACAGAGAAGAGATGGAAACCCTATTCCAAAACTTACTCACACTCATTGATAACTATCCTTTAAGATGGATCAACATCACAGTGCAATACGTCAATCCTACCAAAATATTTTCATCCTCATCATCTTCTTCTGCCACCTCCATGTCTTCATCGTCGCAAAGTGCAGAGGAAGAGGAACAAACAACTAATGGTGTTAAAATTGTTGAATTAAACGACGAGGAACAAGAAATGCAAGCTCTAGTTAAATATAAATTTAATATTTAATTTATAAAAATTATTAGTGTTTCTAATTTATATTACAGCTAATACTTATTTCTACACACCACCCATAACCTACCCAAATGGGATTTTGCGGCAAAATGCTCTGGCCGCCTGTTCGCATATGATTATATCATCCTTCCCCCACCACTCTACCACCCCCACCCCTCTACTTCCCCCTCCACCACCTTTGCCCACATATAAGCGACCCTCTGACCATCGCTCACCATTTGTTTGCCAACTTCCGAACAATGAGCTCCTCTCCTTTAACAACAAGTAAATGTACTTTTCTTATTCAATCACAGGAAGACTTACAAAATATTTTTCAAATTTTAAGTGATCTAATAAACACTCCAAATAACACCATTACTATCACTGTGGAAGTTTCCTACAATTCTTCTGATTACGAAAACATGGAAAGCGAAGACGTCGAAGTTTTACAGCTGCCAGATAATAGTCTTCCATCTTCCAAAGCTGCAACACCCGACACAGCTAATAATGATGTTTAGTCGACTACAATTATTTTCTTTACCCCCCACTATTTTTACAGTAATATATAACCTGTCCCTATCTCTGTTTCTCATTTCATCGCCAACTTTCTCACCATCAACACCGCTCCAATTTTTACCTGCATACATTTAATACACGAAGATGATGGATGATTTTTCATTTACGTCACAATTGGAAGAGGATAAACTCAAACTCGAAATCAACAGACTACAATTAGAAACAAAGAATCAACAAGAAATGATTCAGCTTTTACGACTATTCAAATGCGTACTGTGGATAGTATGTTTTTATCTTCTCATCGCTATCACCTTTGGCATCTACCACTCCATCGCCAGTAAACAACACTCCAATGCTTCCTCAAATAAAACCACTACTTTTCTTTGATTAAATAAATTTTTACCCACCTTCAATCTAACCCCTCAGGGCTCACCTTTTTTAAAAACCCCTCCGGATGACCTTGACCCACTTCCAAAACCCACCCATCACTGTCAAAAAAACCCCAGCCGCTACTACCCCTACAACACTTACAACCGCCTGACCTTGACCTGAGCCAACTGTAGCCATTCCCCACTACTATGGTCAATGGTGGTAATTGAGTAAAAATTGCAGTCCTGCCTTCCTGCCTCAGCCAAGCAGGAAGTTAAATAACTGATGAGAAATCATAAAAAGTCAGTGAAACAAAATGTAAAGGGAAAGTGCTTCAAGAGAAAACGTTGTGCTAAAAATAACGTGGAAGTAAAAAATCAAGATTAACTGGACGAACATGGGACGAACTTACCCATGCATTAGTTCAAGCAAGGTGGGTAGAGGAAAAACACAACTTGGTCTGCGGAGTAACGGGGTTTTTTGTTATCCTGATATGAAGAGTTATAAAATTAAAACGGAAATCAAGTTAAGTTATAATATTTACCATTACACAGCTGACTAAATAAGAGGATGAAGCAGTGTTGCTATAGCCACGATAAAGTATAAAACCATACGAAGGTTTTATACGAAAGTATAAAACCATAAATTCTACCCTAGTTTGCTTGGAAATTCCCTATTCTAGAAATAGTTGAGAGAAATAATCTCCAACGCAAACGAGAACCATTGTTGTTTCCTGCAGAGTTTATAATTATTTATTAACGGTTTACACCTTTTCACAAATAGTAATACAAAGTACATGTCAAGTTGGCTGTGCTTATCTTATACAAAAACTTATTACTAGATCATTGGTAAATATACATTCCCATGCAACAAGACAACAAACACTGATAGTGATAATGATATAATATAAATGCACTTAGTATAGATATTCATAGTAACAAGCAACCTGCTTATAACTTATTCACATAATATGGGAGAAATCGTTCATGCCGTGCTATAAGTAATGCATATGAAATAAAACATAAATAAATAGATGTGAGCAAATAAAATGTGACTAGGACTTGAGACCATTTTATGTTCAGAATCAGAATCAGAATAGTTTATTGCCATTGACCAGTGTACAATCTTGGAATAGTTATTGTCACAATTACAAAAGTGTAAAAGACTTATAACTATAAACCCAACCAAAAAACTTATATAGTCATTTGGGAATCAATAAACTCTTTTATATTGTAAATAGCTATTTGTGTATTAAGAGCGCAAATAACGTCATTGCCGCTCGAGAATGTAGATGGCCGCACGAAGCGTCAGCTGAGTGCGGCCAAACATTTCGAGAGAGGCAATGACTATTTGTGCTCGTAATACACACAATATTTTTCCTACCACCATAATTAATTACAACCGATTAAATGTATTTAATAAACGTACACAATTATATCAACTTTAAATTTAACTTCATTAACTTTCATTAACTTAATAACTGTAATAAATCGTAATTACTTGCATAGGTGTGTAACCGGGTTATCAAAATACTGACCGTGAAATCAGCTAATGCAGAGCAAAGCAACTACAATTAATTTGTAATAATTATGGTGATTGTCATGTGGTTTCTGACCAATAGAAACTAGTCTGTGTTGTGACGTCACCTTCTTTACCGTTCTAACCTATTTGTAGATTTAAAATAACCTTGATTTAGCGTGCGCCAATGTTCCATTACCGCTCTAGAGCGGAAAAGGACCGGAAAACGGAAATGAACTGTTTCGTAGGATTACAGCTGTGGCAATGTGATTATTTCCATGCAGTGGTAGGAAAAAGGATTTTTAACCAACCAATTATAAACTGTAGTTTTGAAAGTTTTTAATGCAGCATCATGGAGAGATTCAGGCAGCTTATTGTAAAATTTCTCACAATTTAGTTTAAAAGAATTACCTGTTGGAGCCAACCTGTGCTGCGGAATGTCCAGTTGTCCTTTTCTTCTGGTGTTGTGTGTATGGAAATGTTGCATAGTGAGAAACTCATTCAAATTAGTTTTGGTGTATACTAAAATGTTATAAATGTACAGATTGATGATGGTACATATATTTAACCTAACAAAAGAGGTTTTGCAATGTTCCACAGGGCCAGCCCCAGCCATGATTCTAATAAACCTTCTTCTGAAGTAGGAGAATTTCATTAACATGTGAAGAATGACCCCATGTTAGAAGTCCATATTGAAAGTGAGACTGGAACAACCCGAAATATGCAAGTTGTAGATAGTTTTCATTAATTAAAGGTTTTAGTTTCCAAAAGAGAAATGTTATTCTAGAAAGTTTCTTACTTAGAGAATCGACATTATGGAGTTTCCAGTTTCCAGTTCGGAACTTTAAGGTATCGAAGAGTCAGGATGTGCATGGTTTGTCGTGTGTTGTATTGAAATCTGTCATCGATTTAATAGTAGTACCTCTGACAAAAATTTTAAATGCCTGTCTTGAGAAAGGAGTATTTCCGGAAAGCCTAAAAATCGCTAGGACCATTCCTATCTACAAAAAAGGAGACTCCTCACTCCCATGTAACTTTAGGCCAATATCTGTGCTCCCTATTTTTTCTAAGGTGTTTGAAACAGTGATTAAGAAACAGCTCACGGAATACCTAGAATCTAACACGCTGTTAATAGACGCACAGCATGGTTTCAGGAGAAACAGGTCAACCACTACAGCTCTCCTCGCTCTTGTAAACAAAATAACAGATGCCTTTGAGAATAAAAGCTCAGTATTACTTGGCCTATGCGACTTAAGCAAGGCTTTTGATGTGGTGGCCCATGACATATTGCTATCTAAAATGTCGAAGTATGGAATCTGTGGTCTGGCCTTAAGAACAATAGATAGTTATCTATCTGGCAGGAAACAACTTGTCTCAGTTGGGGGTGCATCATCTGGCCTGAAGGATATGAAACATGGAGTCCCGCAGGGCTCTGTGCTTGGTCCCCTGCTTTTTTCTGTGATGATCAACGACCTAGGGCTAAATGGTTGCACATTACTATTTACAGACGACACAACCCTGATCTCTAGAGGAAGCAGCATTCCAGGTCTCAGAGACGAAGCCCAGGATATCCTTGAACAGGCTAAACGGTGGTTTAACATAAATAGGCTCAAACTGAACGAGGAAAAAACGCAGTCCCTTCTGTGCACCTTGAAGACAGACCTACCTGAGGAGAGTCCTGTAAAATTACTGGGGTTCTGGATCGACCCTAAACTTAGCTGGAATCACCATATATCTCAGGTATGTGTCCGATTGTCACGAGTTTGTTACCTGCTCAAGGAACTGAAACAAACCATTTCCAGAAAACATCTGCTGATGGTATACCATGCTTTGTTCCACAGCCATGTTACGTACGGTATTTTGGCTTGGGGGCACTCAACATCAGTACATGACATCCTCCTCCTACAAAAGAAAGCAGTCAGAATAATAACAGGCGCTGGCCACCTAGATCATTGCCGGCCCATTTTTAAGGAATTAGGTATCCTCACGGTAGTGAGCCAGTACGCCCTAAACATTCTCACCGCACTCAAAGAAGATCTACCAAGTTTTGCAAGGAGGAATGAACTTCACAACTATGGCACTCGGAACAGAGGGAGTTTGGATATGCCACGTTGCAGACTGAGCTCTACGCAGAGAGCCTACCCCTATCCGGCAATCAGGATTTTCAACACTCTGCCTAAGGTGATCCAGGAAATGGATCTAAAATGCTTCAGGGAGCATATGAGGGAGTGCCTGGTGAATAGGCCATTATATTCACTCCAGGAACTAGCGGAGAAACCACTACTAGCCCCCATCAAATAGTACTAGTCCTTGCCTCCGCCACTTGTAAATTTGTAAATATTGAAATTTAAATATTAGTTTTAGTTAGTATGACGCAATCTATCCGATTAGTTCGGTCAGCGATGAAGCCTACAAGTATCAAGTATCAAGTAAGTTTAATTTACTGTCCAAGTGAATACCCAGAAGCTTGATTGATTGATCTAAATGTCTTTGTGTAAGTGAGAATTCCTTTTTTTGTTTTGGGATTGATTACATATCAGTTTATTTGCATAAAACCATTTAAGAACTATACATCCTGAGCATCAGACAAAATCTTAGAGGGGTTGTTTTTTGGAGTCTTCATCATAAGTAAAAATTGTGGTAGCGTCTGCATAAATCACACATTGTACAGGAACATTGGAACATTGCTAGGCAAATTATTGATGGTAACTATGAAGAGGAAAAAGGGCCAAGAACTGAGCCCGGCGGAACTCCTGCTTTTATAATTGATGGTGGTGAATTTTGCCCCCGAATGCTAACATATTGCCTCCTACCAGTCAAATATGACTTTATGAGATCCATTGAATTATTATTGAGCCCATAGAAGCGAATATTATCCAAAAGAATGTCAAAAGGGATGCAGTCAAAAGCTTTAGTCAAATAAAAAAACAGCATGGATACCGACTCTTTATGTTCAACAGCATTGGCGATGAAATCAGAGATTTGAGAAATTGCCACGGTAGTTAACGTACCAGCTCTAAATCCAAACTGAGATTCTGATATCAAATTATTTGATTAAAAAAAAACTACTTAATTGTTTCAAAATGAGAGCTTCAAATACTGTACATAACAACACCCATGCAATGCTACTGATAACAGTTGAATTTAAAAAATATAATAAAGCGTTGGCAACTCTTGCAGTAAAAAAAGAATAAAATGTTGTTTTTTTAACACTTTTTTAACCAACAAAATCTCTATGGCGACATCCATGGATGGATGTCACATCCATATATGACACCATTGCTCTTAAGGGATGTAGTTCACCTAGGCAACTACAGTCATCTTGCTACTATATTACCTCCCCTCCACGCTTTCTCATGTCCCGACGTCCCCCGCCAGGCCGCCACAGCAGCACCGGTTCCCTGGTTTGGTTCCCTTCTCCCGCCCCTCCTCGCCTTGTCGCCTATCCCCTCCATGCAAACCGCTTGGTTGTAAAGACGGCTTCACTGACATTGACCACAGTTAAGGTAATAATATTTAACTTTAAAAACGGGAATATTGTAAGCTTTGTGCCAGTTTTCTCTTGTTCAAAAGAATTTGACAGTACTTTTATTTGTTTATATCTTACAATGTCATTAAATTAGTGAAGATGAGGTTTGGGGACTTGTCTAACTGAGACTCCATATTTGTAGTTTAGATACCATTTTGTGGAGCGTTCCCTCCAGCCTGTCATTTATTCGATTGGCCTACCAATTATTGATATTATGATTAAACTCTTTTCATCCACATTTATTCATTTAAAGAAATGTTAAGTTATGCTAACTAGTTAAAGATTTTAACTGACAGTTTGGTACCTTGAAAATTGGAGAAACTAGGGTCATGCACAACAGTTCAGAAGCTTTAAAGTCTAGAATAGGCCTCTGCTAGTCCTCCCGCCTTCATTGTTTTAACATTGGAACACTTGGGATGTTAAGTTATAAGTTATTACCTTGTAGAGAGTTTTTAAAAAATACAAGAACTTCTAGACCTATGGAATTTTGTCTTTATTTTGTTTACACTTAGATATGCTAGGCCTACTCCTACTAGGTAAGTCTAAACGGTTTGACTGTCTTACGAGTGCACGTGTGTTTAATGGAATGCTAATGTTGAAATATAGGGCCAAAGTAAAAAGCAGAAATTTTTTTTTGTCTAGGATAATCTTAAAGCTAGGCTATTAAAAGAATCAATGCCAGTGAGTTGGCAAAAAAAATTACCGTACTATTGAATATGGATTGGGGACAGTATGGGGATCTTCATTTCCTGTTTTGCTGGGGATCTTCATTGTTTTCCATTTCAATAAGTTTATTGTTTCAATTTAAAATTTCATTAAGTTATTTTCAGAAAGTTTCTTGTGTTATCTTAGTGTCAAAAAACAGTGACTATAGGCCTAACCATAACTGGTCACCGTAACGGCGAAAACGATGACTCACTACAGAGTCCGCTTCATTGGAATTTTTTTACATCCGAACTGGTCTGCCACTTTAGTTCCGATGATCAAGAGGTCACTGTACCTCTAATTTAATTTCAATTAAATTCTAATCAAACTTACACCACTATCAATTTTTTTTAATAAAAAATATTCTTAAAATAAAATCCTAAATTGAACACTATAAAATTCTAAATTCACACTTTTTAGGAAAATTCCTATTTTACTAGTTACTTTTCAATTTGAATATTCCTAGCCCCATAACCCTTACTGCTTACTTTTTCACTTTTTGAAACACATGTAAGGTGATGGGGTTGCTGCCTTGGACGGGGAGGCTCCTTCATGTCAAATGTGGAAAGATTTCTTATATTACAAAGAAATATTATAAAAAAAGCTAACCGCATACTTTAAGGCCTTGCCCCCTGCTCCCTCGCCCCAAATAATGTAGGCTAAAGTAGCCTTCCAATCACATGATCAGTAACCTGTCCTCTACAAAACAGGTACGGCCAACAACTTCTCTATCTCTCAACATAGACTAACTATCATTGAGAAACAGCTTACTTACATTGGAGCTAAATTCTTTAATATCTTTCCAGAAGAAATAAAGTTAGGGATGAAAATGGAGAAGACTCCTTGCATGGTATCTTGATTCTTGAGCTCCCTTAACTCATAGAAAGATAAAATTCTCTTCCAAGAAAAAGAACTTATTATTATTACGGTATATATCTTTGTACTCTAAAATTTTCTTGCAATGTACAAATCTCTATGATTATGTACAGCATTATAATAGGCTAAGTAAATAAATAATTAAAGTTGACTTGAGTTAAATAAACCCAGACGCATTTCACTTATCATCAAGCGGTTGGATGTTGAATACAAGCTTGGAATCTCCTGTTAACATTGAAACCAAATTCAATCTGATTCAGATTGAATTTGAGTGAGCTCAGCTCAGAGCAATTCTATAAAATGCAAACAGTCAAAATATCAATGCATAACGCTCTGAGACTGGTAACATGAATTGGAGAAATAACAAAAATACAGTATTTAGGGGGTTTAGCCTATTATCTGTCTCCATTGTAGTTATTTTCTCAATGTCGATATTACAGTTGCAAGTAATTAATTGATTCAACTCTTCTCAATTTACTCATTATGATGTTACAAATAGTTAATGATTCTTAAATACTTTTAAACTTATGTAACAAATAGGTTGGCTTAAACAAACATTTATAACTTCAACATAATAACCAAATTTCTGTGGTATTGTTATGTAATTTTATGTTAGGCCCACAACTAGGTAAATAATATAGGCCCTACTTACTGGAAAAATAAATCTTTACGAAATTTGTCACTGTAACAACAAAGACAGTTTTAAAAGTGTTCAAGACAGATAGGCAAGTTTGGCTAGTTCAGCTAAATAGTGTTTGTTAGACTTTTTAGCCTACTGAGTTGAAAAAGTAATTTTGTGGGAATATTACTTGAATTGCTCCATTTGGTTATGGTATGTTAGTTAAATTTCATTTAAACGAATTATTGCACAATAAGGTTCACTAACTTTCACTTTAATAGTAAGTGCCACATTCCAAGGAAGGGAGCAACGCTTCAATTTGAATTTGAAGTCTTACTATTTTTCCCGTTTGATTAGGATATTTTGGTATCGGTAAATTAATTTTAAAACTTATTTAAAGCTAGTAAAATTTCCCATTTCTAGGTTTAACTTACATTTTTAACAACAATGAAGAAAAAATCGGGTTTTGGTGGACTATCTGAAGAAGAAAACGAGTTTGATGTAGACGAGCCGGAAGAGATCCAGAACAACGCATCTGATGATGATTGGACTCCTGACAGAGATGTAAGTAGGTTTAAGTTGGTTTGTTTATTAAATTAGGTTAAGCTACTTGTAATTTTTGAGCTAGATAATCCATCTTCCTTTGGAAAGGTTATAGTAGTGATGTGTCAATAACAAAACTTGAATCCTAAAATCCCTAAAACTTTAAAGTTTGGTTTCAAGGTTTGATGGGCAAGTTTAGAGTCGAAACCCAAAACTGCAGGGATTTTTCATTTCAATCAATAATTTTAAGTATATACAAGCCTACTGTCATAGTCAGCGGCCATCTATATTCACTAGTATGTGACTAAATTTTGCAATTATTTTTAAGGTAGGCCTATAATAAAATAAAGAATTCCATTGGCCAGTTGCGAGCGAGCTGCTTTGAAAAGCTAGAAAAAATACTTAGGTATAATGACAAAGAATCACGAAGCATATTGTCGGCTTTCAGTTCCGATAATTCTGGTTCACGAATTTATTCAAGTAAATGCTGGTTTACACGCATGTACCAAATTTCATCTAAATCGGAGGTTCCGTTTAAGTGTTGTAATGGTGACGGACACATAAATATACATATAACTTATATCAATTTGAACGTACAGTGTTTGTGCTTCTGGGGTCCTCAAAAAAAAAGTATCATGATCCCGATCTTAGGTCTTACCTTGACTACTACCGTATTCCCTCCTATATTGAAATTCGTTAAAAACAAGCCAGGTAAATTTAATCAAAAGTTTTAATATTGGATTATTTACTGCAGGTTTTTTTGTGGATTAAACTATTGTAATTTGGTAAATCCTTCAATAACTGTCAAAATTACAGAAGCATTTTAAATCTTAGAAGGTGTTGTAACAAATTTTTAGCCATGTGTAGTTTAAAATAAGCCTAACAATACAAAATTAATCAAACTGTATTTCACAGAACTCTTCAGGGAGGAGGACATCTACTCGGTTGAGAAATCTACCAAAGTCTAGAGCCCCAATTGTTGATGCCAGTTCCACTGATGAGGAAGGCTCAGACGAAGGGTTCGGTTCTAAACGCAAATCACTCAACAAGGGGCGGGCCCGAGGCCGTCCGCAAAAGAAGCCGAAACTGTCGAACTCCACACCTACCACGCCCTCCATCAAAAGTGAAAAGTCCGTCAGTTCCGACTCTGAGCCTACTTCGACCACTACCACTACCAACACCAACAACTCATCCAATACTACAACACCCAGTATCGCCAAGGTCAACAAGGACTTTACGGTAAGTTGCATTAGGCAAAAATTTGAGTTCACTAGAGTGTTCTGTATTATTTGTACTATTTTTTAGAATCAACCCTCCATCAGGCGCTTGAATTCTGAAACGCCATCAGGCGCAAGCGGAGGTTGCCTCTACAATAAGAAAAAAAATGAAAAAAATCATTCTTCCAAAGAAAATTTTTTAATACGGTACATATATTTTTTTACTAAACAAGATTAAATTTTAATGTATTTTCCTACATATAAAAATATTCGTGTTGCTATAATTTATAGTATAGATAATATTCTTATACAATATAAATATACAAAAAATTTCAGGAAATTAATCTGCTGTTTCAATAAACTAGTGGCTTATATGGACAAAAGAACCCTAATCAAAAAATTATAATATATGTAGACCTTAGTGGATTACCAGTACTTTACTAAGGAATTTTCTAGATGATTTTTATTGACAATATTTTTTTTTTTTAGCACTATCTTATGCATAGACCATCCGCTTCCAAAGCCTTCTTAGCAATCTTGAGACACACGTCATGAATAAATGTTTGATTTTGTCTATCATAAAAACTGATTTCGATTTTTTGAAATGGGTTTAAAAAAAATACCCCCCGTCGCAGCAGACCTGCGTACTCAGCGAATTTCCAAATTAGTAATATTAATTTTGACCAGCTAAACTTCGTAGGAGAAATCCGTGCATACCGTTAGAAAGGTGTAGTCCTGTTGATGAGCAGAATCCCGTTCTAATTCACATCTGACTCCAGGGCTATGACCCACAGGCTTTCAAAGTTCCAATGTTAATCTTATGGAGGAAGGATAATTGATTGGATCATTAGACAGCTGATAATAAATTCAAAACAGGAAGAACAGATGTTTGAGTCATAAAATGTTTTTAACTTCATGGGTCCAGATAAACTGAAATTATGGTCAAATTTCAATCAGGAGGCGATCTCTAGTCTATGTAAAAATGTAAATTTTGTGTTAATCAGAATGATCTGTAACTTTAAATAATACATTTGTATATCAGTAATATACCTCTGTACTATTTTTATAATAATAATATTTATTGCATTGGTGTTTTTTAGACACATTACAATGTTAATGAAAATACAATAAATTTTGAAATTACATATAACTAGTTATCTAACTTAAGCTCAAAAAATTCATTTATATTATAAATACAATTTTCAGTTAAAATAATTTTCAAAGTCTTCTTGTAGGATTTGAAAGATAGATTTTTGATATTATCTGGCAACTTGTTGTATAATTTAATATTTAAATATGTAAAACTCTTCTGCGTTCGTGCATATTTTACTCTTTGTACTTGTATATTATTGTTCCCTCTTAAAAAGTGTTCACACTCCTCCATAATTTGCTTGTGACTTCTAATATTTTCTTTTATATTTGTCAGTGCTTGAAATATAAAAATTGATGGTAGTGTCATTATATTTAATTTTTGAAACAATGGTTTACAATGAGTTGTTTTGTTAACACCGCAGATAACTCTTATTGCCTTTTTTTGAGCCTTGAAAATTTTTTCCTTATCAATTGAGTTTCCCCATAGTAGTGTGGCATAGTTTAGAGTTGAATGAATATAAGAGTAATAAACAAGTAAAAGGGCATCTTCTGTAATAGAATGTTTCAATCTTTTCAAGCAGTATATTCCTTTGTTAATTTTCTTTAGAATGTTATCTGTATGATATGACCAATTAAGATTACAGTCCAGGGTAACCCCCAAGAATTTTAATGATCTAATTTTATAATTAAGTTAGAACATTCCACTGTAATTAAATTCAATTTCCTGAGTCTTATCAAGATTAAGGACCAGTCTGTTGATTCACACCAAGATTGTAATTTTCTTGTTACCTCTGAAATTTTTACTTTAATATCAATATGTTTTTTGCATGATACTTTGATTCCAATGTCGTCTGCAAACATTATAATTTTAGTGTCATCCAATGAAATATGCAGTGGAGCATCATTTATATATATATTAAATAATAAAGGCCCTAATGCAGAACCTTGTGGAACTCCATTATTCACTTTTTTATATTCTGAATTTATACCATTGACATAAACCGATTGATATCTCTCTGATAAGAAGGATTTCATTAATTTGATTGATTTAGGCAGAAAACCATATAATTTAAGTTTATAAATAAGTATATCATGACATACAGAATCAAAAGCTTTTGAAATGTCATATGTTTTGAAAGATATAATTTTTTCTTCTTCAATATCGGATATCACACTGCTCATAAGATTGGATAAAGCTTTAGTAGTTGATTGATTTTTTCTAAATCCGAACTGTTCGTTTGCAAATAGATTGTTTTCTTCAAAATAACTATTAATTTGGTCAAATAAAAGAGATTCAAATACTTTTATAAAGTACAGATGCACAAATTATAGCCTTTAAGCTTTTGAATTGTAAAACTCTTTCAATTACCCTTTATTTATAATAATACATTTTGAATTTATACCAGTTCATTGATAAAAATACACTATATGTTTCAAGGGCAAAAAAGGTATTCTATAATATTAGTTATAAAATAAATACCCATTATGTGTGGTTTAAAAGCAAGAAAGAAACAATAGACAAAATAAATAAAAATTCAGGCTACAATAATTATTTTTGGCAGCACAATCGGGCGCATGCGGAAGAGACCTCCGCACTGGGGGTCTCGCGATCGGACGCACGCGGAAGCAACCTCCGCACACAAAAAAAAAAATCAACCCCAGATCAATACTATAATTTGTAAACAGATAAAGCGACGCATCACACAGTTCCTCTAGAGTAATATTAAGGGGAACTTGAAAGCCAGGTTGTAAAACAAAAGCTTTCTACATTATTTCATTTTTTCATTTTTTTTTTGCAAGGGCGGAGGTAACCTGAGCTATGCACCCGATGGAGGGTTAATCAAATTTGTGGAAACAAAGAAAGATATTTTATTTGAGCCTTAATTTGAACTTAGGTAGTTCTTTGGGAATAAGTGCTTAATTTTATTTCTTTACTGTTAAAAAATTACAATGATTGGAATATAATTTGTTCCAACAACAAATTTGTTTTTTTTTTTTTTTGTTTCAGTCTGGAGCGTTTGTAATACTTAAGGTAGATGCAGCCAACTTAGAGCAGGATCCCCCTCTGTGGAAAATAGATGGAAAAGCCCTTTTGCAGAAGTACGTCCCCTTCCAGCAAGACGGCAAAACATTTTACAAAAACACATCCGTGGTAAGTTTAGTGTTCTATCTGCCATTTGATAACCCAAATTGCTTGATCTGTAGGGTTTGATCCAGCGTAACCAAATATCCAACCATTTAAACTATGATGACACTGAGTAAAAATTTTTCACCAGAACTCTTTTCTTAAAATAGATTTTTTTGTCGGTTAAAAATACAAGTTCCCACTACATTAAACAATCTTAATTCAATTGTTACAGAAGTGCCAGTTATTGTTATCATCTGCAAGTCACGGCTAACTGGCTGACTGATTTTCGTGTCCAGCAAATCTTTTTGTTTGATGGGATTAATTGGCAATAAATCATCTTTTTATTTACCTTGTATTTCCAGCTATTGCAGACACTAAACTACAACCCTTACACACTTGATTCCCGTCAACTATACATTTCTGGTAACTCGACAAAAGGCACTATAAGACGACTATAGTACTTTAGTGTTTGACCATGCGCCTCTAAAATTACTATTTGCACAATTTTATTACTATGCGATTGCCAATATTAATTTAATTAATTAAGTTAATTTGTTATTGGTGATTAAGGAGACCACGGTCGAACCATTAAGTATGTCTGCCGCTAACGGGCACGCAACTCTGTCCTCTCACAAGCCCGGGAAGAACAGGGTATTAGGTGAGAAAGGAGTGTCAAACAGCAGACGACTGTTTGACCACTCAGAGGGCCAACTCTCATGCTCCTGTGAAAACTGGTTTTCAGGCTCAATCAAACAGGCAATAAGCTCAGCCCTCTAAATGGCTAATGAACTGGCTGTCCGTTCATATTCCTAAGCTAGAGGTTTACATGCACACAGCATTAACCCCCATATTATGACAACTTAGTTTGCTGTTCCCAATTTCAACTTCACAACTATTATGAACCAGTTTTATATTTATTCTGGGAAGACAAATAATTTAAATCATTACATAATTTCAATAGGCTTGGCAATTAAGGAATTAAGGCTTTACTGTGATTAGATGACTTTATTTTTCCACTAGGCCTACATTAAAATCGATGTCAATATTACAGGTAATTTAAGTCATCATATGTTTGATGTGTTTCCAAAGGTGCTGTGACGACCTATCTGCAATAACCATTGTTGACAGACAAAATAATGTTCATTCATATTTATGGCCTTTTATTACTGTTCCATCGCTAGCGTCCCTTTTACTGCAGTTAAATTATTTATTTATTTGTTCCAATGGCTTGTTGCCAGTTTACAATGTAACACAATGAAAAGAAAAACAATTCTTTCAATTTTACATGCAAGTTGACAAAAAATAATGGTTGTGGGCAATAAATAAAGTTTGTGAGTTGCAATTTGACTACAATAATGCAATAACTCTAAAATACCCCCGTCGCAGCAGACCTGCGTACTCAGCGAATTTCCAATGGAATTTTAGATTATTTACTTTCCCCATAAAAACACCATAGGATCATAGGATCGAGTATGTAGGTTTGCTGCCATGGGGCGTTGTTCGAAAATCTAAATTAATCAATAAATTGGTGAATGTAAACACAAAATTGTATCAAGCTCTGACAATTTTTATTTTCCCCATAAACCCCATGGGGATGAGTATGTAGGTTTGCCGCCATATGGGTTTTGTAAGCAAGTATAAATTAAACCCTATCTAGATAATGTACTTACCAAATTTGACTAAGTTATGTCAACAAATAAGTAAGATATAGGGTTTTCTTGATTTCCCATAAGAATAACATTGAAAACACATTTTTGGATTTTCTCCGTAACCATTTAAGCTAAGTTAAAAATTCAAAATACTAAATTGTTTGTTTTTTTTTAAGCTCTTTCAAATGGTTTTAGTTAAAAATCATTAATTTTTAAAATTGAGGTCCAAAAATATCAAAAACCCAATTTTGACCCCTTTGAAACCCCATAAAACCCCGTTCCCATAACCCGACAATGCTGGTTTACGAACTCATGAAAATAGACCTGGTCTTACACCTTCATACCAAATTTGATCAAAATCGGAGGTCCGCTTCAAAAGTTATCGGTACCACGGACACATATATATATATATATATATATATATATATATATATATATATATAGATAGATATATATATAGATGTATATATACATATATATGAAAATGAACGAACGGTGTTTTTGGCTTCTGGGGACCTCAAAATGAAAAAGTAAAGTCCCGGACTTAGGTCTTACCATGGCTACTACCGTAATAGCGTATTCCCTATAGGGAAATTCGCTAAAAAGCATAACAAAAGACAAATAACCATCATTGTGTGCTGTAGAGATCTGCGGGTTGTCATTTTTCAAGTCGGGTCGGTTTCGGGTCGAGTAGTGGATTAACATCAATTTTCGGGTCGGGTCGGGTTTGGGCGTTCTAAGTTTAAGAAAAATTCGGGTCGGGTTCGGGTATGTCAGTTTAAAAAAATCTCGGTTCGGGTTCAAGTAGCCTATGTATGTTAAAAAAATTCGGGTTGGGTTAGGGTATTGTAAGTTGAATAAAACGTTGGGTCGGCTTCACTATTATTTGTCAAAAAAATGTTTTTAGCCCTATTTAATTTTAAAATTGTTGATGTGCAACTGCTGCCTTGATTTCGGTTTGTACAGTTGGTGACGGTATTGGCTACGTCTCAGTCTATCTTTCTGGCCTGAGAGTGTGAGTCAGTCACGACACTGAGCAGTTCCTTTAATTTAGAGTGAGAAAAGTATACTACCGCTACTGGTGTCTAGACTTGCAACAAATGATTTAATACTGTTTTAACTTTTTCTAGGGGACATAAAAATAGTACTGTACTAATGAATACAAATGTACCTATGTCAAATAACATCTTTCATGATAAAAATGTTATTTATTTATAATTCTAACAGGAAATATGGGGCACCAAATCATCAGCAAAACAAAATAGCTTACGTGTCTCGGCACCAGAAACCTCTATAGGACGCCACAGCTCAGTAATGACTGATAGTTATTACCACAAAGTCTAAAGTAGCGGCTGGGACAATGCCTATTTATTCCGTGAACGTTATAATTTACACACTTTGGCTGTAAAATAGTTCAAACATGCGGGTTAAATTTTTTAAAGATGGTTTTCAAGATGTTCTTGAAGTTGAAAAGGTCATTGTTCTAAAATACTTTTTTTGGATTTTAAAAATTGACACAGCATCTGAAGTTACGCCCCAAAATTCTACACCGTGTAAGAGGCAATAAAAAAAAAAAAAAAAAAAAAAAACATAATAAACCATTAATTTAGTCTTAAAATCAACAACATTATGAATCACAAGCGTTTAGTATACTGATGTGTTGTTTCCCTATCCAACTTATATGCGATCGCCAAGTTAAATTTTTGTACTGATCAATAACTGAGCACTCAAATCAATGTTGAGAGTAGCGGTTTTCAATTAAGTATAAAACTTCAAGCATGAGATATTTTGTCTCATTGTTTTTTTCTACGTTTAATTTGAACAATATTTACTTTTTAAATTTGAAAATAGTTTACAATCCTGAGCTAATTTATCTTGTTCTATTGGATAATTTTTAATTTTTAGTATGCCCTCCAACGTAGGTAATCAAACAATTATTTATTGATAACAACAATGCTTTATCAGTTGATGCCCATGAAATATTCTGCTGCTCTAAAGTTTTTGAATATATATTGAACATATAATAATATTTAAAAAAATAAAACTAATAGGTCTACATGATCTTAGAATTCAATTTTTGTTTACTGTTGTAGTATTCTGGTTGGACGATCAACAACAAGGACAACTACTACCCTGTCTCGGTGATCTTCAAACAGCAGACAAGGAAGGAACACATAGTTGAGTTCCGCAGAGACCAGATTAAGTTGTGAGTACCCACGTTTCAAAACTATTGTGCATGAAATGTATTTTAATAACCTCAGATCTTACTCTGCATTTTCACTAACAATATCAGAAACCCCACCACTTTGACCAATAAAATGATAAACCTAATTGCTTATTAGTTAATAGTGCACAGTAGTTAATAGTTTGTTCAGTCGTGTAATAGCTATTCTTGACTTGACTTGGCGTTTAATTATATTTTTCAGCATCTGTGTTCTGAAATATTCACCATATCCACTTTAATTCTATATTAGTCTGATTTACTTAAATCTAATATGAAAACTTTAACAGTTAGAGAGCTCAGGGCTATCCAAGGTTGCTCCTGGATGAATATATATATATATATATATATATATATATATATATATATATATATATATATATATATTTGTATATTTTTTTAGGAAAAGATAATAAAAACATGCTTTAAAAAAATTCTGTTTTTATTTAAAATAAAATACAAATATTTATAACATTGGTAAAGTAAAAAATTATTGATTTAGTTAAATAACTACTTAAAATGAACAAACGTACTAATTTTAACTAGGGATGGGTCGGTTGTTAATGTCGGTTGTCGGTTTTACCGGTTTTTGACGAAAAAACCGATAACCGAGAATTGATAACACATGTCGGTTTTCGGTTTATCGTTTTTTTTACTAACTGAAGATAAAAAGTTGAACAGAAATAATCACAAAGGAAATTATGTCCGGTTCTAGGAAGATAACAATACAATTGTAATATGAGACGATAGATGGAATGCGGAACATCTGCCGATAAGCGCTCTATTGTTTTGACATCCGGCCAGCCGGCGATCGCTTATCTGATTTATGATCTTATCAGTCCCCTAGTACAATATATTCAGTTTTTGATCTAATTGTCGTACAGAAACAAATTATGGCTCATTTTTTTCGTCTAATTTTTACAAATTGAATGAAACTTTAATCAAAGTTGTACGACTTATATAGTTCAACCTTTATAGCGGAATTAATGTTATTATTATGTTGTTTTCAATAATGAAATACAACAGTACTTTTTCTATAAATATATAAAATTATTGTTTTACTGAATTGAAGATAAAAATAATTATCTTGCATTTGTATAACACATAATAGCTAGTAATTCTTAAAAAATTAGACATGAAATAGTAAAAAATTTCTCAAGCCGTAATTTAATTGAGGGTGTTTCTAAACCTTTTTTTTAAATTGTTGGATTTTATTCTATACTCCCACATATTCTCAATTCCTAAAAAAATACAATAGTCAAAATTTTTATATTTTTGTTTTAGTTTTTGATTAACATTGCAAATTTGCCCACTAAAATGTTTGTATTGCTTTTTTGACTACTTTCAGATAAAATATAAGGCCAGTTATATAGTAGGATAGACATTAAATATTTTATATATTTTCTTGTAATAAATAACTGGTCTTATTTAAAAAGCATAAATGTGTAAAAGGCAGAAAATAGGCATCAGCCTGAATTTAGATGGTAACCTTGAGTGATTTCCTGTTTACATCTGAAAAAACCGAAAAACCGACAACCGACAACCGACAACCGGTGCAAGTAAAAAACCGAACCGAAACCGAACCGATAAATTCTGCAACCGACCCATCACTAAAGTTTATGGAGAATCAAGTCATGACCTCGGCAATCAAATGCTTTACTGAAGTCAATCATTAAGGCTGTAACAAAAGTTCTTTTTTTCAAAGTTGTCTATTGCAAATTCAACAAGCTCAATGATTGCTGTGGTTGTTGATTTTCCTTTAGTGAAGCCACATTGTTTCTCAGTGAGGTTATTTTGTTGCTTGCAGTGGTTTACCAGCCTTTTAAGTACCACTTTTTCTACTATTTTTAAAAATGTTGGGACTAGTGATATGGGCCTGTAGTTTTTGATCTCAGATTTGGAGTTGATTTTATGTTTAGGATAGATTTTGGATGTTTTTAGATTAGTCAGAAAATGCCCCTGCATTATTAACGATAGGTTTATGATTGAGACAAGAGGTTTTATCAGGGCACCACTGCAGTGTTTAAAGATTTTTGCTGATGTTTCATCTTACTGAAAGGTTTGGTGATAAGCAATAAGGCACAAATTGAACTCTTTAGAATATAAAGTTTTAATGCTCCAATAGCAACAATAGCTTGTAAAAAACGTATAATAGAATTATATTTGTTTGAACAAAGTCAATGGACGAATTGAATAGTAATAATTATTCATATAATAATACTGAGTAATAGAATAATCAGTTTTTATAATGTACAACAACCTGTAGAGAGGATTATTTGGCAAGACGAAATGTAAATGTTGCCACCACAGAGTTTTTCAACCTTTACATGGACGTATATTTTTACTAACAAATGGCTTGCGATGCAAAAGAGGTCTTCAGACCATAACAATGAAGACAGAATTTTTTAATCACAATGAAAAAAAAAAACTGCATTGCTCACCCCTATTGAAAGGAACAAACCAGGGGATAGTAAAATTATTAATTCTAATGCAATTGTTGCAAGTTTATCAAAATTTGTTGTATGAAACAATTCTAATGTGAAAAACTAAAATGACTTTTGTAATTTTAAATTGTTGTGTCAAAACAAAATTGTACATACCGATACTTGATTCATGACAAGATCCCATACCAACACTCATATCTTTCATCCTCTCTCTTTAGAATGGAAAAATAATACAAATAGTTTTAATTTAAAACTACAAATTTTTACTTAGATGCATCAGACACACTTCTTGAAACACTGTGCTTATTTTCGGTGAATGACTGTTGGGTAGGTGTTAGTATTATAAGAAGAACTTTCAGAGATATTTGGTATTGTGACGTAATTTGAGAGTGATTGGAGAGGGCTCTAATCAAAGATGTAAAAGAGATCAGAGGGAAACCAACCTAATAATGGTACAAAGTTAACAATAAGTCATGGAAACTCCTTATATAAGAAAGGTGAGAGGCTAAAATTGCTGCTAAGGTTAATGTTAACAAAAACATAAATTCAAGATATGCTTTGAATACTACTACAATGTAATGTATTACGATGTTAATTGGCCCAATACACCAATAGTAAATTATTTTCTAATAATTTTTCCATGAATAACATTTGAACACTTTCTTTATAACTTAAGGCTATAAGCCTTTAAGAGTTTTGAAAAGAAAAACAGCACACTTGATGGTGAAGCTGTAGAGACTACAGAAATAAACTATGACTCTCCCTCTTAACTAGCTGCTGCTTTCCAGCCTAGCTACCCCTTCAAGATTTCTTTTAAATCAGCTATTATATAACATTCCATCACATTAAATAATGTGATTGCAGAAATAGGTGACAGGAATGTAGTTTTAAAATAAAGGTAACGCCACAGACCAGTAAAGCTTTAGTATTTAGTGCGATTTATTTTTTACCCATTTAGGTAATCAAGAGTGCAATTTAACGGTTTTGTAAAAAGTAAAACCTGTAATCAAAATGTAAGTCGTCTCAACTGGTTACCTAAAGGTGACGGGTTAACAGAGAGTCTTTATATTGTAATAAACAAAGTTTTGATATTTAAAATTCATTTAATTCTTCACCACCTATCAACCTTTTATCCTTCTACAATGTTCCCTATGAACAATCAGTGGATTGAAATGGCAAACTATGTTTATCATTCAATATTTTGTGTTCTCTTTCCAACTTCACTCCAATTGAATGCTTGATTGACAAACCCTAAAAGTTTATATGACTTGAGTAAACTGTAAGATGGTGATTACTGCGGATGATAAAATATTCTAAAAGTTCTAAATTAATTAGAATAATTTGCAATGTTTCAGTCTGCATGACGGTCAATTCTTTTAAAGACAACAGTACATCTGTCATGGCACATTTTCCCTACATCATATCCTCCCGGTTGGGGTACATTGTGTCAGACGAGAGGTGTCGTCGGTGAGCTCAGGTCTGGGTGAGGCTTGTGTGATCACATGGAGAACAGGTGTGGTCCGATGTCATCAAGCGTGTGACTCTTCGGCAGGCCGTCCTTGTACTGGGCGCGCAGCATGCGGCCCAGCAGTTCCGCGTTGCTCTGCTCCAGCGCTCTGTGTCTTGCGTCGCAGTACTGCCAACTCTCGCACCTCCTCCCGGGACTGCACCTCCGTGCTCAACAATCTGCAACCGTAACGTTAATATACAAACTGTTCACTATTTTGCTTTATCAGCTTAGGCTTAAACTATGTGCATGATCACACAGAGAGCTTCTAATTAGAAGCGATACAATGTGACGCGACAAATGCTACTTATAGAGCAAAGTACGATCTTTGTATCAAAATGGCTCTGTCAAATGTAGCACTGATGATGTGTCTTTGCGAAAACAGTTATTCCACTTTGATAGAGCTTAGAAACAAGCTGCTTTGTAGCACTAAAAAAGTGAAATAATACTTAATGATAAAGAATAGTACCATGTTTTCCCATTGTTGCGGAGAAGTGAATTGTGATTTCACCAATACAGTGACAACTGACAACATTTTACAACATTATAGTTAAACTGTAAATAAAGCACACCGTGAATTGGAAAACAGCAATATACTAACCGCAGGAAACCAATTGACACAGAGGAAATACTAGTTGTGAAAATTTAGGAAAGCCTGAAAAATAACAAGAATTATTTCTACCCTTTCTCAATACTTTTTTTCTTGTAAGGGCTATTGGTTGTTTGCCATACAGCATTTCACGCGTATACTTTAGTGATTAGGAGCTCTAGTTATGACTTGTTATGCCAAGCTGCTCGAAGAAAACAAACAATTTTTTTCTCTGGAGTAATCAAAGTTGCGTCACCAATGTATACAGAATCTAATAAGTAGGGACATCCTATGGGGCATTGAGAACGCTCCCCCGAAACACAGATAGCACCACCAAGATGGGAAGGATTATGCTGATTGGTTGAATGAAAACCAGATGACTAGAATAATTTTACAGAAGTTTACTATTGTTTTGATTTTTAGTAAACAAAATATACTCATTTTGACATTTGAGAGGTAGAAAGAACGCTTCTCATGACAGTAAGGAGACGAAATCATGGCATCAGCGCTTCATTTTCTTCTGGTTTTCGAGGGCAAAACTAAAAATTTTAACATGGGATGTCCCTACTTATTTGGTTCTGTATACATCTGTGTGTTCTCACCCTTAAAAGGGTCTTAAAACCCCTCAAGGAGTCTACATCTATTGTCAGAAATTCCTCCCACTGGCTATATCAAGGGGAAACACCTGTGGTAAGTCTTGCTTAATATTATTTTCCACTGCTCCATGATGTATGCCAATATTCAGTATGATTGTTATTAATTATTGTTAATTATAATTGTTATTGTTATTATTAATTGAGTAGTCATGTTGGAATCTAGTTTACCAGTCGATATCTGTCTGACATCCATTTGATGAGATACTACCTTGAGATGATACTACTGCAATGGTTCAGGCAGAAAATTCTGATATCTTGAAAGCAAAACTAGACGTAGCAATTCTAGAACTGGCCAATTGGTTTTGGAGCGAATGGTTTAAAGCTTAACAGTTCAAAAACGCAAATTTTGAATTTCCAAACAATACAAAATCTGCAAAATTTAACTCTTGAATTATATTATGATGGTAATCTGTTGCCTCACATTGAAAATACAAAATTTTTAGCGTGAATATTGATCAAAATTTAACATGGACACATCATATTGATATGACAACTAAGAAACTAAATACTGCTTGCTTTTAAATGTATGTTTTAAGAAATGTAATTGATCTCAAAACTAAAATTATGGTATATTATGCCATGTTTTATTCCATCATGCAGTATGGTATTGAGTTATGGGGATCAGTTTCTCATGCATCAGCCATTTTCAAATTCCAAAAAAAAAAAAAAAAAACATCTTAGGATAATGGCTTTTGAACCAAAAAGAACGTCATGTAACTGCTTTTCAAAGATTTGAACTTCTTACCATGCCTTGTATTTATATTTTCAAAATGTTGATATTTTTAAAGAATAACCCCCAAAACTACAACATTAACCAGTTTGTTCACCCTTACCCATCCCGCTTTAAATCCAATTTTCAATACCCAAGACATCGCCTCTAGTTTATTTGAAAAGTCTCCATACAATATGGGATTAAGACTATTCAACAGTCTACCCTGCTTCAATAAAAGTAATTAGCAATGTTACAACATTTAAAATAGCCTTAAAGAGTATCTGTTGGATAAAAGCTATTATTCTGTTGATAAGTATCTCAATGACAATGTTCACTCTTAAGTTTCTATCATTTAGACAAATATTTAGTATTATTATTTCATGACAATGTCACCTGTTTTAATCAGCACAGCTGGAGCCATGTAAGACGTTATTTGACAATAAAGATATATTTCATTTCATTTTAATTTCATTTCAGTAAATTATAACTTCATCAAATTAAAGGACTCACTTAGCAGAGGTACAATGCCGCAAACTAGACTTCAAATGGATGACCAATGCGGAAATGGCAGGCAATCAAAGTGTCCATTAAAATAATGTGGGTAAACCTTAACATGGAATAACTTTGTAATACGTCTTAATAACTTACTTAATGGACCTTTTAACGTCAGGTTTGTGGCGTATTACTCCAAATGCAAAGATGTTTAAAATCATGTAAGATTTGACAAAGGCCAAGCAGATTTATGTGAGACTTCCAAGGGGGACATCCCTTAGAGGGTGTTTAAATTGAAACTTCTTTGGCCTCTGTCACATCATACATAATTTTAAAAGTCTTTGCATTCATTGTAATAAGCCGACAAAAACGACATCAATAGATTGAGTATTAGAAAAGTTAATGCATTTTAAGCTTTACCCATATATATCTCGTATGGCCATCATAGCCGGCTACCAACTTAAAATAATAATAATAAAATAAATAAAAGATGTTCTGTGGTTGGCAGCACTGACTGCAAGCGGTTCAGACACAGTTTGTATGGTGTCCTCATATTTGCCAAGTTTTAATAAGTTTATAAGTTTTAAAGTTCACTGGGTTTGTGATAAAACTGTTTCTAAAGATACGGAGTTCAAGAAGGATAAGCTGGTTATTAGTGCGGACCTTTATTAGTAGTCAAGATAACGCAGAATTAGTGAGTCAGTGAGCAACGTGGCGTCGCCTTGCGTGTGCATGTCGGACTGGTCGGCCGTTACAATGATTTCAAACGGTCACTCGTATACGTTAATTCTACATGTCAGATAGGAAAATTAATGATTTTTTCTCGCCAGTTGCATCAAATGGTATTAAACGAATTAGATCGCCTAATTCACCGGAACTCTTAGTTATCGTGAATCCCGAAAGACGTGCGAAATTATCGTCTGTAATGGATGATCAAGTGGTTGGTGGTTTGACAATGAAGCAGCTCGCCGAGGGATTAAAGGACAGTTTCAGTGAGTTGTTTGATGATAAACTTTCAACATTAGCACTAAGCAAGATTTAGTGGGTGTTATCAGGAAAAATTCGGATCTATCGGACAGTTGCATGTCAACTTGTGACGCTGTATTTGCCTTGCTTAAGGAAGTGTATAGTCGACTTGACCTTTCTGACAGTCTGTTGTGCCTTTTTTATGATATGACGAAGGCCTTTGACCTTCTGAATCACAGTGAGTTGCTGCATAAGCTACGAGCCTTTGGTATTGCTGGCAAGCCTCTCCTCTGATCTTCTCCTACTTAAGAGATCGTCATATTGTTGTCACTCTGAAAAACCTCGATAATGACAATGTTCTCCGAACTTATAAGTCGGCACTTTCTCCCTCCATCAATGTCGGAGTTCCGCAGGGATCCAACTTAGGCCCTGTATTGTTCCTATTATATGTGAATGACCTTCCTAGTACTTTATCCACAGGGAAAGTATGGCTTTTCGCTGATGACATCTGTCACTTGATCTATGACCATGATCGGAACACGTAATCAATAAAACACAATCAAGTTTGAATGAAATGTCCAATGGTGTAATGATAACTGCCTTGTTCTAAATACTGAAAAAACAAAAATTATTGACTTTTATAATAGAAAAAAGCCACAACTACCTCCACCAAGTGAGCCTTAATGGGACCCCCATCAGTGCCTGTGAAGATGTCAAGTATCTGGGGCTGCATATCACTGAAAACCTGGCCTGGGACAACCACGTGGAATCCTTATGTGCAAGATTAACCCCTGTCATTTATCTGATTTATAGACTTCATAAGGCTTGTTAGCATTGAAATTTTACTTAAAGTTTACTATGGTTGCTTCCACAGCCTAATTGTCATATGGAGTTGTTTTTTGGGGCAGCAGTACATCAGCAAAGAGAGTTTTTCTCCTTCAAAAGCGCATTGTACGGAGGATGTGTGGTGCCGAACGTCTAGCCCATTGTAAACTCTTTTTAAAGAATTGGGTTATCTTACACTATCTTCACTTTTCATCATGGAGTCAGCTTTACTTGCCAGAAACAATCCGGAAGTCTTTTTTACCAATAGTATGGTTCATAATTACAATACTCGAAGAGCTAATAATATCCATGTGCCTCAAATCTCATCTACATTGGCCGGGAAAAGTCCCTATTATAATAGTGCAAGAATTTACAATAAGCTTCCAAGATCAATAACAAGCGAACCTAACTTGAAGAAATTCAAAAGCCTTTTGAAGGAATATTTGGTTGAAGCGGCCTACTACAGTTGGGAAGATATGTTCCAAGAGGCCTAGTATCCTATAATTGACGACCACGTTGCATAAGCAATTCCAGTGGGATTCTACAAGTAAGTATCAAGTAAGTTGCGAAACAATGAAACAAGAAATTAACTCGCTAACGCAACGTGAACGTGTGCTCAACGCCCGCATAGATGACCTTGAGAGCAGATCACGCCGCAACAACTTAATATTTCGAGGTTTAAAGTGGTCTGGTAAAACAGATTTTAGAGAATTAGTCATAAGATTTTGTTGATAAATTTGATATGCCAAACAGCATCTGGATTAACAGAGCACATCTTTGGCTGGAGACAGCAAAACGATTATTGCGCATTTTCCAGACGACAATGACATTGAGTACATTATGGCTAATACGGGAGTGCTTAAAAACACTGACTTTGTGGTGCCCGCGATCTCACAAAGGTTGTGCGTCAAAAACGAGCATATCTCGCGGCGATCAGAAGTGAGTTGAGAGAGTTGGCGGCATGCCGCTAATCCACGACCATCTTGTCATAGAAAACTGTCGGTTCACATGGGAAGAAATAGACTAGTCAGCGGGAAACACGATGGTGTGGCGAAGCTCAACGGGATTTTGAGACGGGACTTCTCGGGTTCGTGGCGGAGCTCGCGAAAGAGGGTCCAGCCGATATATTGAGCAAGCGGCGGGCTCACAACAGGGAGACAACGTACGCACAAACGACGTCAGGGGCAGCGACAGCGGAGGCAAGGAGCAACGGTTCGGCGAGTAAACCAGCATCCCAGACGCTGGAGCAACCGGGACAACTCGGCGGCCCAGACGCGGCCTGGAGGTGTGTGAGGGGCTCACACCACTCCCATCAACTGTGGCAGTAAGGCGAGTAGCAGCAACAAACTATCCATCGTTTCTTACAATGTACACGGTTAAAAAGTAAAATTAAAGATGATTTATTTCTTGAATTTTAAACAATTGTGATGTTTTTATTTTATTAGAGACATTTATTACAGTAGATGATAAGGAATATATTGTTAAGTTATTTTCAAAGTTTGAGTTGGATTTTCAATTTGCCCTTTAGAAATGCTCATTTTGGAAGGCCGATAGGTGGTATAATAGTCGGGATTAATTCAAGATCTTTGTTTAAGCAAAATATTGATTTGATCAAAGTGCAGAGTTTTTCTGTTATTCATGTATTGGATAGTGTATTGGGGAAAGAAATATTTATTTCCTTCGGCGCCACCATAAGCCGGGAACGGGATTCAATGGATTTGATTGATTGAGGCAGAGAATTCCAGAGACGGCAAGCTGTGACAGCAAAAGATCGGTTGAAAATATACTCCGAAGATCTTGGCTACTGCATCTCCACCCGCTTCATGTCAGCCAAGTTCAAAATGCTTCGCAGCGGTTAGTAAGTATGTCATTGCTACATATTTGAAAAATACTTTAAATAATAATTTAATGTGAAAATACACATCAAGAACCATATAACAAACAAGAACCATTATTTCACTACATCAGTAGCCCGACCTAGCAGCGATGTTCCTCTTCTCGTCCTGTAGCCGACGGTAGTCAGACTCCACTTGTTTCCGGACATCTCCTCAGCCCGCAGCCGCTGCCGCTGCACACTCAGCTGCGCCTGCAGCGTCTGCACCTGGCACTGGCCCGCGTCAGCCGGCCCCTACACACATCAGACACACACACTAACCCTCATGACAGGAACAATCGTCTTTATGTCAAAATGTAAACATGGTCAACAGTATTGTAACAGTAATAAAACATTGACAGGTGTATGTTATTTTTAAATTTATAACAAAATGTAAACGAGACAGTTATACAGAAATAGTATCTACCAATTACATAAAAAAGTCTCTCTCTCAAATTGACTGCCTCAATATACCTTTTATTACTTATTTACCCACTGATAAAAGGGCAATGATTGATGAATACTCCAGAATAACGTTTGTGATGAATTTAGCCAAACACATTTGTACAACAAAATCGCCTAGGATGAGAAAGGAAATATTGTAATTTCTGAAGATCGCCAGTGTTCTCTGAAGATGTCGGGTAGGGGTTTCTTCAACACAATATGTGGGATAAAACAGTACTGTAATGGTCAATAATTCTTGACTGGAAGCTAAATTACTGAGAAAAATTTACTACTGAAAAATACACTTTAACGTTCATTGATAAGCACTTGATAGCTGGGACAGTTAAAGACTTACCTAAGTTCTTCAACTGTGAATTTGTGCTTGGACTTGTACTGGATGTGTCGAAGAACTAGAGCGTTGTATTTCTCACCAAGAAGTGAGAGCTGTGAACGGGCACTGTCATTCTCCGTCTGCCAAAAGGTTAACGTTTTTATAAAGTTATTCGCAAACAAAACTGCTAAAATTTATTTATGTTAAAAGTAAATTTGACAAAAACTTGAAGTAATCTTGAAAATAAGTTTACTCATAGAGTTTCATGGCATATTTTATAAAACATCTTCAGCACTGATTTGGCAAACAACATAAAATATTTCAGGTAATCTTGTGTTAAAATCCAGAATTTGTTCAACATTTAATTCACACTATATTATTAAGCAGCAGTTTACAGTCACATTGGTAAAGAGGGTTTGAGTAAAATTAAAAAAAGGATTTTATCATCAATGAGCTACACTATCCATGCTTAGTCTAAAAATGTTTAGATTATTTAAACTTCAGTTATTATTACTGGTTAAGGATGTTAAATCCACTCACTCGCTTTTAAGGTTAGCTCGATCGCTTCATACAACTGCCTTCTGTATGAGCTTATTCACTACGTTCTTTCACCTCTCAATATAATACAACTAATATATCTCAGTGTTTCTCAACCTTTTTGTGCCCGCATACCACCTGATGTTTTTTTTTAATTTTTTGAAATACCAACCTAACTCGGACCTACATCCCCCTCACCAACTGCCTTGGAGACACTCGGAGAGAGCCTAGGATATTGTTTTCTTTTTAATATGTTTCACTATAGGCCTCTTATTAGTGGTGTGAAAAAATTAAACTCAAATTTACAAAAATTGAAAAAAGTTATAAATAAATAAAAATAAATGGGACATTTAGTGATACAAATATTAATGTGATTATAAATTAACAAATTAATATAAGCAAAATAGGTTTTTCAGTCCAGAAATTAAAAACTGCTGGGTGCAGGTTACAATGAAATTGAAACAAATTCAACTGCACAATTAATAAGCAAAAAGAAAGCTCATTGGCATTTCTACAAAAGTAACTATAGTAAATTTGTATTGTATTATATACGTATAGGTATTGACTGTATACGTCAAGAGTAATCAAGGTAAATCTTGAACTTGAAATAATTTGAGTTTAGAAAAGGGGTACGGTACTGGACACAAAATAGTATTTGTTAATAGGAATGTGCTTGGAAAATGAGTCTTAACATAATTTACTTTGCTAAGTCAGTAGGAAAAGGCTAGGACAAGTTTGGCTAGGAAAGGTACTGGAACCTATTGGAGTCCCTCAAACAACGATATCTAATATACTTATTAGATTTCTTGTCTCAAACTAACTTGAAATGCGTTGTAACGAAAAACTTAGCTGACCAAAACAGCCATCGGCGTCAATCAGAAACTTTTTTTTTTTAATTGTTAAAGTTTTTATTTTTTTAATCCTTCCATTGTCTCTAGCATACCACCTGAAATACTCTCGCGTACCATCAGTATTACGCGTACCACAGGTTGAGAAACACTGATATAGCTGATACAAGACGTGAATTATTACATTTTTGTTGAACTACCTCAGTTTATAATACAACTGTTTCAGTAATCATCTGGGGTGGACTGTGTGTTATTAATTGACACTTAAGATATTGTACATAAATTAATATTAATGATATAATATCAAAAGTAACTCTCCATATAAATGTATTCAATCATGATAAGATCCACACCTGTAGACGTTTGATTTCTTCTGCTCTTGCAAGTTCATTGCAAGAGTCCAGCAAACTGGAGAGTTTGCGGGGAGAACCAAAGCTTGCCAGTTCACTCACCAGCAGACTTGGAGGAGTTGAATCAGCCCTGAAACAATATGTAACATTTGAAAGAGGTTTAAGTTATTTGTGATGAAAAATAAAATAGGCCTAAGATAAATTTCACAACCACAGCCAAAAACAAAGTTTTAGTTTGTTTCATAGCCAAAATAAATTAAGTTAAAGTTGCTCTTATCCCTCTGCTGGAGGTCTAATATAGTATTGGATCCATTAGTGCTTAAATTAAAAAATATGAAAAATAACATTAAAATGAAAAACGGACTATATAACTTATTACCTAGAGATCTATATTGAGTAATCTAAAGACTGCATACAAGCTTTGGGGAAAATTCCTTTTCTTGCTATTTTATATAATTTAAGAGGGATAAAATTGGATGACCAAAGTATTCAATTACCTATGTGTGTTTTAAATCTCATTCTTTCTCCTGCCGACACTTACCCGAGACTGTGGTGGGGGTGTGGCGTGTCCATGTTGTCACGAGCTGACACTTCCCTTGTCTCCTGCTCACTCGGCTCCAACGAGGTTCTCTGTTGGTCCCTAGAATAGAAAATGGTGGTTGAAACAGTCCCACTTAATGCAACAAGAGGACCACTGAACTATATACACACCGAGTATATGACAATATATACACCGTCTTCTCATTAAATGCATTGTTTTATACCAAAATTGTCAGAAACAAAACGACACTACCTGATTTATCACACTCACCCTTCCACCATAAATATATATTTAAAACAGTAAGATAAAAATCACCTTAGGACAGTTTTGTTCGAGACTTCAACTGGGTCGTTTTACATGCAGGTTGTACCATAAAAAACATTTTTGGTCATATATTAGTAGGTTATATCTGTATTTAGAAATATTTACGTTAATATTGGTCATAAAGGTAAATAAACTTTTCTTTTCTTATAGAGATTTAAAATGAGGGAAAGCAACATTTTCAAACCTTTTGACAGTTTGTCTGAGACTTCACTGGACCGATTTACATGCAGTTTGTACCAAATAAAAGCTAAACTTTTCTTTATTAGCAGGTTTTATTCACTTTAACATATTCTTACTTTATTAAATAAAAAATATTGACATCTGTAAAACCTCTGCAATGAATTTATTTTACATGCTTTCAATCAGCTGATTTTAAACATACGAGGTATTTCGTCTAAATACAGTAGAAGAGCAAAATCTCAAGAAGGATTTGGTTTACTATGGCCAATACCTAAAAACTTTTAGTTCAAGTACGCCACCGAAGATAGCGTCACTGTATATTGGTTCCAGACACAGCTATTCTTAGAGAAGTCTGAATTTAGTGTATATAGTAAATGGTAAAACTAAACTTCATGAATTAGTAAAAAGCGTATCGTTGTAAGTTGTGGGATAAAGTATTTTAAAGTTTCTGTAATTTACATAAATAATTAAAATTCACCTCTTGTTAAAACTTGAGCGTGATGATTCGTTTGATCTTATGTTGTGCCACAACAGGGGCTGTTCTCCTGTAAAGAAATTTCAAGTTGTTAATGAATTAATTTTAAAATCCCATTTTATTTAATAATACCCCCCGTCGCAGCAGACCTGCGTACTCAGCGAATTTCCAAATTAGTATATTAATTTTGACCAGCTAAATTTGTAAACAAAATTTCATCACGTGCTCATAAATAGGAAATAATGTCTATTCTCCTTGAGATATAGGGAAAGAGTATGCAGGTATGCTGCCATGGGGGACACTAAAAGTAGGTTTTTAGCATAGAAAAATTTATTTCGACCATATAAAGCCATATAGTAAGTTTCATCAATATCTGTCCATAAATAAAAGAGTTTGCCTATTCTCCATATGATTAACATGGCAAAAGAGTATGCAGGTTTGCTGCCATGATAAGTACAAAAGCCAAGAATTTTTACCTTAAATGGATGAATCTCAACCAAATGAAGCTAAATACTAAGTTTCATCCAAAAATATTGGTTAATAAGTGAAATATTAACACATCCTTATTCTCCATAAGATTAACATTGGAGCCCTAAAAGACAATGTACTGTCTTTAGACTTTGTAATATCTCGGTAACCAATGGAGATAGAGCAAAGCTTCAAAATACTAAATTGTGTGTTTTTTTTAGCTAAATCCAATGGTCAAAATAAAATTTTAAAATTTTTTAAATTTACATATGAAAAATGCAAAAAACCCATTTTTGGGGTACAAAACCCCCCAAAACTACCCCTTCCGGTAGGTCGATATGTCTGGTTTTCGAACTCATCCGAATAAACGTAGGATTACACATCTCTACCAAATTTGGTGTCGATCGGACCATTTTTACGAGAGTTATCGTGTCTAGGGACACATACATATATATATATATATACATATATATATATATATATACATATATATATATATAAAAATTTTAATGACTATTATTTTCGGTCTCTGGACACCTCAAAACGAAAAAGTATCATGGTCCCGGGCTTAGGTCTTTCCATGAGACCTACGGTAATAGCTTATTCCCTATGGGAAATTCGCTAAAAAAGTTTGTTTGTTGAATCGACATATGTAATATAATAATGAGCTAAATCATTGACTACAACAGAAATTGGGCACAGTTCTGTAAGGCCAATGCAGATATAGGGTAGACACAGTCAGAGTTACATACATATAACAAAAAAAAGAAAACATCTATAGCAAATAGTATACATAGTATAGAAGTTCTGTATAATGAATAGAAGAAATGGAGAGACTAGCAAGCACTTTTGAAGTATATAATAGACGACATTCAATGTTTCCTGTATTTGATTACTTTCACACAACACTAGATAAAAATGAGGTACAGCAGCTAGTTGGAAACAAAGGGGAGCAAACAAATAGGCTTTTATAAAATTATTTTGAGAATTATAATTTTGAGGCACCTTCGGAAAACAAAGTTTTAAAACCTATATTAATAGAATAATAAAAATCCTGAGAACTTAGAGATTTATGAGTTATTGTAAACGATTGTTATATACAGGGTGTCACTGAACTCTCTACCAACTTTTTCAGGTATTATTCCTGGGCCATAGACAAGTCAAAATATCATATTCAAAATTTTGAAAACTCAAAAGTTACTCGTATAGCCGCCATTTTGTTTTTTTACACAAAAAAATTTTATTCCCGTAATGGATCATTGTATTAAATTAATATTTGGCATGCACCTTCATCATAGCAATACCCATTTTCAAGAAAAAAGTTTTTTTTTCAATGTGTATTTTTAAAATGGCAGCCATTTTAAACTAAAATATCTCAAAAAATATCTGAAAATTTTATAGGACACAAAAAGTTGACGAATTTAATTATCTCACCAATGGTGCCAAGTTTGTAAGGATCTGACAACTAATAACGGAGTTATTGAGATTTTTCATCATAAAAACATTGATTTTGCATTGTAATTAATGCAAATTAAAGTAATTTTAAATTGAAAAATCTCAATAACTCCGTTATTTGTTGTCAGATCCTTACAAACTTGGTACCATTGGTTAGATGATTAAATTTGTCAACTTTTTTGTGTATAGTAAATATTTTATAAATTTTTTGGTTTTGAGATATTTTAGTTTAAAATTTTAAAATGGCCGCCATTTTGAAAGTACTCATTGGGAAAAAATAACTTTTGTCTTGAAAATAGGTATTGCTATGATGAAGGGGCATACCAAATATTAATTTAAAACAATGATCCATTACGGGAATAAAAATTTTTTTTGTGTAAAAAACAAAATGGCGGCTATACGAGTAACTTTTGAGTTTTCAAAATTTTGAATATGATATTTTGACTTGTCTATGGCCCAGGAATAATATCTGAAAAAGTTGGTAGAGAGTTCAGGGACACCCTGTATAATCTGTATCAACTATAAAAATTCATATATTGCTATACAGTTGATATAACTCAAATAAGTAAAATATGTCGTTCTTTGGCTATAATTAACATCACATAAGTTAACAATGGTAAAATGCAGGATAACTAAGGCCAAGGACAAATTACAGTAAATTTATTTGCATGCTTAACTTCTTTATACTCATGCTTTTTAAGTGAATTATGTTCAACTCTAAATTTTTAGCCCAAGTTTCCAAATTTATTATGCAAAATTCAAATAAATAATACATTTTATAAAGAACAATTTTAAATCAGTTTAAAAAATGACATTAGAATGTTGATATGTACAGGAAAAGGAGATTAAAATAGCTAAAGTCCTTTTATGAATTAGATAAGAGACAACTTAATGGGAAGGGTGTGTACTGGAACTTTAATCTTATGGACAACAAATTCTTAAACTAAAATTTCTGAACAGTTCTTGTTTTCCCCATACATTTTAAGTATCCTCAAAAGCAAATAAGAGTTAGTTTGTATCGTAACATAGTAATCCCATTCCTATAATAGAAAATCAAATTAAAAGACTTAAAAAATAAAATGGTAATTTGTCATAAAAATTAGAAAACTTACAGTAGAAGCATTCAAATCTGGCCACCGGAAAAAAGAAGATTTGAAAAATGGGTGGTTTAATAAAAGGGTAAAATAGAGACCTGTATTCACAATGAACTATCAGGGTATATTTAACAACGAAGGGTCTCATACTTGCCTAATAAATAATGGGTATAGACTTTGTAACAATCATGATTTGCTCGCTCAAACATTGAAATATAGCCGGAATGACGATCAGACAACAGACAAGCAGTTGCTAGCAATGAACTGCGTTTGATGACAATATTACTGGTCTTCTGTCAACGAAGGCTCTAATGTATAAATGGGACCGTAATATAGATGGAATCCGACTAGTAACCTGACTTCCGTGTTGCAAATATTTTAGTGATATAACATGGAAAAAGTTGAATCTTGTCTATTTTGTCCGTGGGAAACGCCCTGGGCTGAACATTCTATTTCCAGAAGACTGTGGCTGGATTATCCGGCGGCCAAACCATCCGAGGCCGGACTAGAGGGCTTCTACTGCAAAACATTTAAAATTAGGATGGTTTATCAATTATTTGAAGAACAAATTAGGGAGAGCAATGACAAGACACAATAACTATCTATAATATTGGTTATAAAAATAGATTTTAAAGAAAATGTTAACAAGCATTTTAAGAATGATTCCCGGTTTTCCAGGCTTTCCCGATCAGTAGACACCCTGTTTGGGCGAGGGGGAAAGGATCAGGCGACATGCATAAACATTGACTGATGTTGTCATGCAGCCGTTACCGACCCATCTGCGCCTCCTTCTCCTCCAGCTCTGCCAGAGCCTCTGACAGCTAGGACATGGGACATGTACTCAACGTCAATATCCGTCTTTTATCAAACATTACTTTACTAAATAACCTTAAGTAGGTTGTGTTCAATGCATTAGATATAATTTAAACTTTGTAGTATTTTAAATTAAGATTCACTGAATAGTTAGTTTCAGCCCAACTAAAAAAGTCAGTGATTCCATATGGTGACATACATTAATAATTCTGTTAACTGATTTCAACTTTCTAAAAGGTTAAAGTTATAATTTTAAATGTTACAATGACTACAATATTACATACTAATATGTGCCATCATAAAATGTTCAACCCTTATTGTCCCAGGCCTACTTGCTTATTGATTTTATTTTTCCCATGACAATAACATGCAGCTGAGTATGTGACTTTGCTTTGAAGAACATATTTCAAACAAACATTAGCTAACGTTGGCGAGTCAGGAAAAGAACCCTGGCAATGATGCTTTTAGATTCAGACCAGGTCTCCTCTCCTGACTCGCCTACAGTAAACCCTAACTGGTTAAGTTAGCTATGTACGCTATAAGTGCTTATAATTTTTTTCTCCCAAAACGCTATGCCATTGTTTCTTTACTTTGAAATATCTTCGAGCTATACATGATAAGAAAAGATTATATATCAGCAGCTAAAGAAGAAAAGTCTACCATTACCATTACCATTCCCTTCATCTTTTGCCCCACTGGGGATTGATAGCATCAAAGATTTAACTAAGAAAAAAAAAACACAAATAACACAAGTACTCTGATTAAATTAAAAGTATGATTAAATTACAATTGGAGATAAAAAATACCCATGCCGCAGCAGACCTGCGTACTCAGCGAATTTCCAATGGAATTTCAGATTATTTACTTTCCCCATAAAAACACCATAGGATCGAGTATGTAGGTTTGCTGCCATGGGGTGTTGTTAGAAAATCTAAGTTAATCAATAATTGGTGAATGTAAACACAAAATTTTCCCCATAAACCCCATTGGGGTGAGTATGTAGGTTTGCCGCCACATAGGTTTTGTAAGCAATTATAAGTTAAGCCCTATCTAGATAGTGTACATACCAAATTTGATTAAGTTATGTCAATAAATAAGCGAGATATAGGGTTTTCTTGATTTCCCAAAAGAATAACATGGAAAACACATTTTTGGATTTTTCCCTTAACCAGTTATGCTAAGATAAAAATTTAAAATACCAAATTGTTTGTTTTTTAAGCTCTTTTAAATGGTTTCAGTTAAGATTGATGAATTTAGAAAATTGAGGTCAAAAAATGCCAAAAACCCATTTTTGAACCCTTCGAAACCCCATAAAACTTCGTTCCCATAACCCGACAATGCTGGTTCGCGAACTCATGAAAATAGACCTGGTCTTACACCTTCATACCAAATTTCATCAAAATTGGAGGTTCCCTTCAAAAGTTATCGGTACCACGGACACATAATATAGATAGATAGATAGATAGATCATGCTATATATATACATATATATGAAAATGAACGAATGGTGTTTTTGGCTTCTGGGGACCTCAAAATGAAAAAGTTAAGTGGTCCCGGGCTTAGGTCTTACCATGGCTACTACCGTAATAGCGTATTCCCTATAGGGAAATTCGCTAAAAACAGGGTTAAAAGATTAACTGAACCTGTAACATTACAAATTGGTACCATAAGCTCATCATACAATTAAAATTAAAGAAAGGATATTATATAAACTTACTTTGAAAGCCAATCGCTCGTTGTCAAGTTCTATCTGTTTTGTTGCCTTCTCCAAAACATCCACCCGATCAGTCATCTCCGACAACTGTCGTCTTAAAACTTCTTTCTCGGAGGAAACTTTGATGATCTCATTGAGCAATTCCCCTTCACCGTTTGAACCACCGTTATTGGATGAAATCTTCAACTTTTTCAGGATATCAAGCTCCTCTTCCAGTTTAGCTTTTTCAGTTATCAGACATGATACCTACGTAGATGAATAAAGTCGATTGAACAATGTTTTGTCAACATGGCCATTAAACATAGCATGGGACAGTACTACACTGAATAAGTAGCACAAAGACATGTGTAATGTGTAGTTCACACATGTAGGCCATTTATTTCTACCACTCATTCAGTTTTCCTTCTTAGATAAAATCTCTCATCCATCCTTCAAAAATAAACTAAGACGGAAGCGCCACTCTAAACTCAAAACCATCAATAAGTACTGAGGTAAAAAATTTACAAAATCTAGTTTTGAATTGTACAGCAGTTTTTTTAAACAATGGAAAAAATTTAAAACAGTTAACCAAAATGTCCAGTTATCAAAGTTATTTAGCCCATTTTTTGGGCAATTTGCAGACAGATTTGAAAGATTTACTACTTTATGAAATCTTGTTACTTAAATTTGCTGTCCAACTTCCTAGATTAAAGCTCTGTCCTCCTCTCTCTCCGTCCTCACCCTACAATGTTGTCATTTCCCTATAAAACATATATTACTGGGTAGTAGGTGGAGATTTGGAAATAACGCATCAACTCTCTTCAAAATATTTCCGAGCAATTTTCTATGGTAAATATTGCTATTGTAAAATCATAACTAAAAATGTTAAGATTAAAAATCCCAAAAATTAAAAAATCCCTATTTGTAAAATATAGTAGGCCTACCAATAAGTGCTTTGCTTAACATAATCTACTGGTTTATTCATTAGCTTATTCACTGGTTTATTCATTACTAAATCACTATTTTGAGACAGGGACCTCACATAGTGGGTATTTTAACCTGCTGGTTAGTATTGGTTTCTAGCCTATTAATAAACATTATCTACGTAAAGATTTTTGGAAAAAATACCTGCTGATCAACAGATCCTGTCGGCAGTTTTGCATTTCCCAACAGTTTAACGATGTTGTCCATCTGAGTGCGTAGTTCTACAGCTTCAAACTGTAAACTGTCGGCTCTCTTGACAGCCATGTCCCTGATGTGCCCCATGTAACTCTCCATTTCCTGCAAGTAATAAGATCAAGTTATTCAGCGGTTATTGTGATTCAGCCAAGTTATTGTCTACGGTACAGTATAGTCTAGCTAATCTGAACTAATTGGGACCAGGCCCTAATCGGTTTGCGAATTTTCAGATTATTTTACTATGTATGTATATTGTAAATAATATATTCTATTAATGTGTAAATTACACGTATTTAACACAACTAATTGTATTTGGTTTAGAGGATATTTTGATGACTTGTTTTTGTTCAGTAACATTTTTTAAATGTAAAAACAGCATTTATTTTGACAATAAAGCATTCGCAATATCTGAAATAATCATGGAGACATCTGCTAATGCCGACTCTTAGCTCTTCAGTATTGTTCCACGAACAGGTGCAAGCCTGCACGGACTGCCAGAAGGAAGTCAATTGTCCTCGAGGACATTGTTATAAAAATAGAATCCATCCCCCATCCGACCAATACCTGTTATTTATCCCTTCCTCACATTTCAAATCTGAGTCATTGGGTCATCGTACTTTTGCGGGGTTAAATTTTGTTAGAGTAAGATCTGTTGGCGCTAATTTATTATAATTTCTTGGGTGTTGACTGTATGAATTAACAACCCCTGGTTTAATTTAAGTTTATGTTTATATACACCACTGACAATAGATTTATTATTTGTCTATCTACGCCATTGGAATTTTTACTGTTTTTACAGAACACGGTTCAGACCCCAGTCTTGTTAATATCTCACGTCAAGTCAAGTCAAAACATCCTTTATTCATAAATATATACATTTGTATACAAGAATAGTGTCAACTTAAAATCTAGCTTAAGCAATGTAAGCCAAAAAAGTATATATATACATATAAATAAAATAAATTTTAATCAGAATTTATTGACCAATATTCATTGAAATCATATAGAGCAGCTTCCACAAAAAAAGATTTTACAGACTTTTTAAACTTTTCAAAATTTGTTTCATTTTTTATCGCTATTGGGAGGTGGTTGAAAACTGTATACCTATGTAAGTTGGCTTCTTTTTGAAAATTTCCTCATTATGTTTTATAATCTGTACATTTTGTTTCTTTCTTGTATTATAACTTTGTTTTTCCATGTTTTTAGGTAACGTGCCACTAATGTTTCTCACATACAAGACAGTTCTATATAAATAAAGACTATAGACCGTCATTATACCCAATTCTCTAAAATAATTTTTACAATGTGCATCATGTTTAAGATTTAACATAATTCTTATGGCTTTTTTTTAGGAATAAAATTCTATTCATGTTACAAAGAGTTGTTGATCCATACACTTCCACACCATATGAAATGTGAGAGTGGATCAGTGCAAAGTAGATAGATTTAAGAGTTATCAAATTACAATAAGGAGATAATCTTTGTGATGGGTGTCTCAATTAAATAAGTTTATTAAATAATAAAAGTCATAAAACAATAAAAATAATTAACTAACATAAATGTAATTATGCGATGAAACGTAATTAATGGTTCATGGATAGAAAATTACAAATAACTAAAAAACTAGAAATCCGAATAAAATGAAACATGTACCAAAATAAATCAAACGAAATTCCCTAACTTTTGTGAAAATTTCATAAACATCGGTCAAATAATAAAAAAGTTGATTTTTAACGCTTTTTGAGCAAAACAATTCGTGGAAAGTCTATTTTTGGCCCAGACGTATAGAAAAAACGAATCCAGTTTGAACCGGATAGTATGTCAAGGCCGGGCAGTAACCGGTTATTTCTAGAAATGTCGGCGATCAATACTCGGTCGTGCGAACTCGGAAATCTTCGGGAAACTTCGTAGCCAATCACAGAGTGGCTTGCTCGGTCGATACCAAGCAACACTCGAAGCCGGAGCTCATTCGTAAAAAAGATCACCAGCTACACGGATCGCGTCTCACTCGGTCTTTAGTTACACGGACCAGTTCGGGGTGTAGGCCGTATACAACATTCGCCATTTTCATGATGCATCATTCCGGTCGATAGCCGAACAATATCACAGTCGTGGAGAACTATTCTAGTTTAGTGGTACAGACCGCGCCTTGTTCGATCATAAGTTACACGGAGCAGTTCGGGGTACCCTATACAACATGCGCCATTTTGCGATGGTTATACCGGTCCACAACTGAACTTAGTAATCCCGAATTTACCAGTCGTCAAAGACTAAATCGTCGGTGAAAGTTGCCCTCATTCAAACCGGAGTTGAATTTTATCAAAGTTTAAAAAAAGTGTCTGAACTGTGTTGATCCCGACGTTGAATACAGACTCATTTGAATAACGCCGAATATCGTCTTCGGACATCTGTCTTCATCCATGCCGAGCGTTCTCTTCAAGGCCAGGAGCGGTCAACTTCGCAGTCATCAACCCTCAATAAGATAAGTCTCTCATTAAGATTGGATTGGTACTCTATATTTAGACTTATATGAAATTTAGGCATATCAACATTTATATGTGACAGAACTGGAAAAGTATCTAATTACAAATATTGTTAACCGAACATTTTGTTTTGTGTTAATACAGATAATTATATTTACAAATGGAAATGTTGTGGTGTCTTCAATGTTTATTTACCTAATATATTTAGCTAGCCGGCGCTCAAAAAATTAACACCGCCTCAAACTTGGCTCCCAACGTCTGGGCATTTAATTCAACTTTTTGAATTATTTTAAAAGATCTTCAACCCTGAGATGTAGACTTTATGCTTTAAATTTGTTTTGTCTATGATAACTTACTACCCTTGGATTTGTAATTAAATTAAGTAATAGGTCTTATTTGTAAAGGGATTCCACATAGGTATATAGTAGACTGATTAATTTTGATGATAGGCTATAGATATTTTCAAGTTAGTTTTATTAAATAAAAATGGATACTCATGAACAGAATGAGCCCGACTCAGAGTCAAATGTAAGCATAGATTTTCCTATTAATAATGCAGAGATAGAGTTTCACCAAGTTGTTAATAATGAGTTAGTAGCTTCTAATGTAGACTTACAAGATAATAGTAAAATGGAGAAGGGGGGTGAGCATTCTTTGTCATCAGAAGTAGGCCTAGATAAACCTAAAGACAGTTCAATTGAAATGTTATATTTGTTAAAGAGTATGTTTAATGAATTAAAAGAAGTTAAGTCAGAGATTAAACAGATTAGGGAAGAGAATCGTAGGATCATAAACGAAGAGGTTAAAATAGCAATTGACAAGTATGATAGTGAGTTACAGTCTTGTAAAACAGAGTTAGGTTCAATTAAACAAAATGTTGATGAGTTGGATAGGCGTTGTCAGGGTAGGATTGATGACTGTATGAAAAACAGCATCCATATGGAAAGCTCAGTGAATTTTTTGTCAGCAAATGTAACAAAGCAATTTGACACAGTTAAGAAGGTAGTAAATGATCAACTAGCGGTATTAAAAAATGAATGGACCAACGGCAATAAATCTTTTCTAACAGATAATGAGACTTGGAAAAGTAAATTTAAGTCGGAAATCGAACAACAACTACAAAATGAGATCTCTCAAAATCAAACCATGTTTAATGATAAATTGTTAAAACTAAAAAATGAGCTATGTAGGGAAATTGAAATGTGCAGTGTTGGCAGACCTGTTGACAGGCCTGACAAGTGTCACACACTGGGAGGTCATTCACCTTGTGTCTCTAATGTCGGTGACAGTGAGCATAGGTTACATTCTGAAAAGGTAGCTTTAAATCAGGCCGAGTTATACTTAGTGGATTTTCATGGTGAAAATGAAAGGGTCATTCACCCTATTTATTTCTTGAATTTTGCTAAGAAGTTTAATGAACTATCTATTGAGACATGGGAGGTAAATAAGTTGATTTTATTAAAATACATGAAAGGTGTAGCTAATACTTGGTTAAGAGAAATTATTATGAGCCTTAACTCATTCGAAGACTTTGAATATGCTTTTAAGAACAAGTTTTGGAGTAAAGCCATTCAACGCCAACATGAAAACGGATTATATAGTGGAGGTAATTTTGTTCCTGGTAAAACAAATGTAGTTTCGTATGTGTTAAAGTACTATGACATGAATCAATACTTAGACCGCCCGTTAACGATTGAGGAGTTTATTTTGCAAATTAGTCATCATTTACCTAAAGATATAGGAAGGTCCCTAGTTTGTACAAAAGAGATTACTGACAAAGACACTTTGATTGCATTTTTGAAACGTTTATCTGAGATAGTAGTTATTGACGGTGAAGATTCACACCATAGGCCTAAACCCTTTGATAGTAGATTTTCTAATTCCAATAGTAGGTTTTCCAATGATAAGTATGATCAAAATGATAGGTATAGGAAAAATGAAAGAGGTTATGTACAGCATGAAAAGCGAAATGAAAATGGTAGGTTTACTCAGGAAAAGAACAATGATAGGAAATGAGATAGGTTTGCGCGCGGGACAGATGATAACATAAAATTAAATTTAGTGAAACAGAATAATGAATACCAGCCAATGATTGAAAATTTTCAAATGCTAGGTGATAGCTTCTGTGTACGGTTAGGTAGTAAGATATTAAACAATCCTGTGTCGCGCGCACCCAATGGAAAAAACTCCATTAATTATTGTGTAGGGGGATATAAAATTCAAGATTTAATTAAGCTAATTGATGAACGCCCACATGATATGTCTAGTTGTGTTATTACATGGTTAGGTGCTAATAATTTATTGTACAATGATACTGTACCTCATATTTGTGACCTATATAAGACACTTATTGAAAGATTAATAAAGTTAAAAAAAAATATCTTGGTTATTGAAGTTCCAGTAATTCCTAAGCTTGCAAGTAATGATAGCGATCATATAAATAAAGTAAATGCAATAAATGATTATTTAAAGAAGTTTGATGGTATGAATAAAGTTAAATACATGAGTATTAACGAATTGTTGCTGAAAGATGGTCAGATTAACTTGGAATTGTATGAGAAGGAGATTTTTATTAAAGGAATGTATAGGCCTGATTTTGTGCATTTGAATAAACAGGGATTACAGTTGGTGTATGAAAAATGTGTTGAATTTATTAGGTTAAAACGCCAAAGTATAGTTAACAAAGTGAATACATGTAAGATAAAAAATCCTGTTGATGAAATTAACATGATGGGGGGTCCTGATATTAGGAAGGAATTGTTAGATGAGAATAACTACAATAATCCTGTATCTAATCAAGTGAGTTCACCTTTGCCCGAATTAGAGGTTAGGATAGGTGTTACACCAATAAAATGCATTGTTGATTCTGGATCACAAGCGACGGTTATGTCTGAGGACATATATGACCTAATTAAAAGGGAAAATAAAATTGATATTCCACAATTACCTGTATGTAATGTTACAATTCAAGGTGTAACGGGGACTAGGAGTAAGAAAGTCCACAAACAAGTATTTTTACCATGTACAATGAGTAATATGATTTTTGACATACCATGTTTCATCGTAAGAGCTATTCCAAGTGTATTTATTTTAGGATGTGACTTTTTTGAGAAATTTAAAGCAGTAATTGATTTTGAAAGTAATATTATTATGTTAAAAAATGAAAATGATGTATCAGCTGTAATTAAATTACATAGGAGCAATGAAAATAAAGGTGTTTATGGTATTAGATTAATTATTTCAAACTTTCTTAGTACAATGAACTCTGAAAATCAAATAGGCTTTGCTACAGACAGATTAAGTGATTTGTATGATGAAAGTGAACAAACATTAAAGTTAATGGGTACAGAAGTAATACAAAATAGTTTAATTAATGAAATAGTTACCAATATTAAACAAAGAAATCCAGACATGACAGATAAAAATTTAAGTGATTTATGTAACATTTTTGACAAAAATGGTCAAGTATTCTCTGATAGGCCAGGTTTAATTAAAGGTTTTGAAGCTGAGATAGCTTTGACAAATGAGGATCCATACATAGGTAAATCATACCCTATCCCCTTTAATAAAAGGCGCGAGGTACAAAGAGAAATTGATAGCCTACTTGAAAATAAAATCATTGAGCGAACAAACAGTCCATATAATAATAGTTTAGTGGCAGTAACAAAGAAAGATGGTTCAACACGAATTTGTCTAGACAGTAGAAAAATAAATAAGTATATTGTGAATGATTGTGAGAGGACGGAGAAGATAGAGAATATATTACAAAGATTTGCAGGAATAAAATATTTAAGTAGTATTGATTTAACACAAGGTTTTTTACAAGTAGGTTTGAAAAAGGAATGCCGGAAGTATGTTTCATTTATTTTTAATGGAGCTAATTATGCATATTGTAGGTTACCATTTGGGTTAAAAACGTCGTCTGCTACGTTTATTAAAGCTATGTCACATATATTTAAAGGAGATTTCGACTCATTTATGACCACATACGTAGATGATATACTTATTTTTTCCAAAACTATGGAAGAACATATGCAACATATTGACTTAGTTCTTGGTAGGTTAGCCGAATATGGTGCTACTGTTAAATTAAGTAAATGTGAGTTTTTTCAATATGAAGTTAACTTCCTAGGTTACATAATTTCATCGAAAGGTATATCGATGGATCCTGAGAAAGTAAATAAAATTCTAGAACTAAAGGATCCGCGAAATGTCAAAGAGCTTCAATCAGTATTAGGTTTGATGAATTATTACCGATGTTTTCATATGAAATAGTAGGAGTAAAATTAGATAATGCTTATGTACTGAGAGATCTCATTTCGGATGAAATTATAGGCACTTATAATGTAAGGCAGCTTAGAAGGTTCATAGAGTAGGATATTATGGGCTTTTGTTGTTAGGTACTTGTTGTTTGTGCCCTTAAACAAAATCAAATCAAAGATACAAGTCCATATGGGGATTAAATTAATTTATGATCCATATGGAAAGACGACCATAAAGAAATAATTTTATATAAATAGTTTTGTCACTTTGTTTAGTTGTTTTTGAACTTATAATCACATTATTTGACATAACTTAACTAATGACTGAAGTATATTGTTGGCATGAAAGATGAGTAATGAATAAAGTAATAAATAAATAAAAGAGTAAAGTATGTATAATAAAATTATTTCTTTCGCTATCCAGACTAGACTTAAGAGTATGAGCGCACGGATGATGATGAATGGTAATAAAATTGCTTGATTTCCTTAGAGGATTAAGCAAATCGCTTCTGGCTCTGGCGAAAGGAGAAAGCGTGAATGTGTTTTTATTTAGTTTTAAGTTCTGATGGTCACGGAAGTGGTGGGCTGAACCTAGCTGGGAAATCCCATGTTAGGTCAGCGATTTGAAACATTGATGAATTATGAGACTATATTGACTTGATTGTTTTTTCAAGGCCCCCTTAAGGCCATTTAACCACAAGGGCCCAATATGGGTGACCCGTTATGGGGGCATGAGCCAGGAGCCGTCCAAATTTAAACATGCCTTATGCCCTAGCCCAATTTTTCCAAAGCCTAGGCATGGAATGGGATACGTATTTTTCGACCCACTGATTAGTAGAATCACCATTTTACCTCTGTACCTGGTAGTTGTGGGGGGTACATGTTAACATACTTAGCCACATATAGTTTAAAGATGATTTTTGTGTCTATAATTTTGACGCGCGATGTAAACACTATGCTCTTTGCATTTCTTGAATGAATAAGAATTTTGTTGGTTCATTCATAAGGGTTTATTGAACTTTAACTACTGTATTAAATTATGATGTTATTTGTTTTTCTTAGAAGATGAATAATAGTAGATTGATAGGTACATATGAATTATTCAATGTATAAAACATTTTGTATTCCTTATTGTCAAGAAATATTTCATCTTTATTAAATCAAACTGAATAAGAATAGCTTTATAAGATGTAAATCTTAAAATATATATATAAAAAAAGGAATTTTTTTTATATAAGCAGAGATTGGTGTTTTGATTTAGAGATTTTGATGTTATATCTCTCTTTATAGTAATTAATGTATGGCACTTGAGTGCCATATCTATCAAGTGATGATGGATTTTCATCCCAATTCACGTCAGAAATTACGTACCTTTTGTTATTGTAATCGGTCAAAACCTCAGTTCCATCAACAGCTTTGGTGAACTCTTCCTTGTGTTTTTGTACATTTATAGAAAATTTGTTAGTAAGTTAAGAAAATAGGAATTAGAATTGTAATATTGTGGAACCCTAGGGAAAGAAATGTGTTCATATACTAGTGAAAGTTTATTATATATTTTGAAATGGGGTAGTAAAAAAAAAAAAAAAAAAAAAAAAAATTTATTAAGTATATATAACTGATTAAAAATTATGAAATATGTGTAATAATGATTTTTCTTTTCATAAAATAGGAATTATTGTATCATGATGGTAACAGAAACTATGTATGTCCAGATTGGGTGAGCTGAGACTGCACGGCGCATGGCAGCAACAGAGACTATCCTATGGCCGTGGACTATTGGACTTGTATCAATAGTGAACCGGACGCCCAAACTAATGTGCAGTGTAGTGAGTCAGTGAGTTGTTGGTTTTATATATATATAAAAGGAAGAGAACTTAAGGACGATGCATTTGTAATGCATAGAAAATAAATTGATGTTAAAATTGTTTGATTGCAAGTATTAAATTTAATATTGTCATTTTGAATAAAAATAAGTAGAAATTAAGATAGTACAGGTTAGAATGAATATAGGTTGTATGAATATAGGTTTGAGAGTTGATGACATATCGGAGAAAATTTAAAAAAGAAAATTTATTTTCATTTTTTAAATTTTGGGGGGTATCTGTGATGGGTGTCTCAATTAAATAAGTTTATTAAATAATAAAAGTCATAAAACAATAAAAATAATTAACTAACATAAATGTAATTATGCGATGAAACGTAATTAATGGTTCATGGATAGAAAATTACAAATAACTAAAAAACTAGAAATCCGAATAAAATGAAACATGTACCAAAATAAATCAAACGAAATTCCCTAACTTTTGTGAAAATTTCATAAACATCGGTCAAATAATAAAAAAGTTGATTTTTAACGCTTTTTGAGCAAAACAATTCGTGGAAAGTCTATTTTTGGCCCAGACGTATAGAAAAAACGAATCCAGTTTGAACCGGATAGTATGTCAAGGCCGGGCAGTAACCGGTTATTTCTAGAAATGTCGGCGATCAATACTCGGTCGTGCGAACTCGGAAATCTTCGGGAAACTTCGTAGCCAATCACAGAGCGGCTTGCTCGGTCGATACCAAGCAACACTCGAAGCCGGAGCTCATTCGTAAAAAAGATCACCAGCTACACGGATCGCGTCTCACTCGGTCTTTAGTTACACGGACCAGTTCGGGGTGTAGGCCGTATACAACATTCGCCATTTTCATGATGCATCATTCCGGTCGATAGCCGAACAATATCACAGTCGTGGAGAACTATTCTAGTTTAGTGGTACAGACCGCGCCTTGTTCGATCATAAGTTACACGGAGCAGTTCGGGGTACCCTATACAACATGCGCCATTTTGCGATGGTTATACCGGTCCACAACTGAACTTAGTAATCCCGAATTTACCAGTCGTCAAAGACTAAATCGTCGGTGAAAGTTGCCCTCATTCAAACCGGAGTTGAATTTTATCAAAGTTTAAAAAAAGTGTCTGAACTGTGTTGATCCCGACGTTGAATACAGACTCATTTGAATAACGCCGAATATCGTCTTCGGACATCTGTCTTCATCCATGCCGAGCGTTCTCTTCAAGGCCAGGAGCGGTCAACTTCGCAGTCATCAACCCTCAATAAGATAAGTCTCTCATTAAGATTGGATTGGTACTCTATATTTAGACTTATATGAAATTTAGGCATATCAACATTTATATGTGACAGAACTGGAAAAGTATCTAATTACAAATATTGTTAACCGAACATTTTGTTTTGTGTTAATACAGATAATTATATTTACAAATGGAAATGTTGTGGTGTCTTCAATGTTTATTTACCTAATATATTTAGCTAGCCGGCGCTCAAAAAATTAACACCGCCTCATCTTTTAATTGCAAAAATGCTAGAACTTACTTTAGAACATAATTTATCAATGTGCAATGACCAATTAAAATTTTTATCAACTATTAATCCTAAAAATTGTGTATTATCATGGAATTGGAAAGGAATTTTTTGATTTTTCACTAAGCTCTTAGAATTCTTACATCGACCATTAAGGATCAACATTAAGGATGTCCAATAAGCAACGTCTTTGCTAGTTTATGCTTTGTTTTACTTTACAGTCAATCAACATACTTAACTACATCAGTATCTAATCTAATCCAATTAACTTTTTGTATTACAATAAATAATTGTATTTTCACAAAAAGTTCAAGTTTTCTTGATTTTTCTTTTTTTAAAGTTAAGGAAAAAATTGACATTTTTCTGACGGGACGTGTTTGGATTAGCAGGACTCTACTGAATTACCGTATAGCCTATTGGAACAAACGTTAATGTTGGGAACAAATAGTACCTAACAGTATGGTAAGTTTAATGATAGTGTCTTTGGTTACAAGTGAAGACCCCAAGTGATGACAGATAACCCCGTTCTTAGAGTGAATTTTATTTTTTAAGTGGTTGGCAGATCTCTTTTTAGCGAATTTCCCTATAGGGAATACGCTACTACGGTAGTAGCCATGGTAAGACCTAAGCCCGAGACCATGTTACTTTTTCATTTTGAGGTCCCCAGAGGCCAAAAATACCGTTCTTTCATTTTCATATGTATATATATATATATATATATATATATATATATATATTCGCGAATTTCCTTTGGAAATAAGCTATTACCGTCGTTTTCATAGGAGTTGCCGTTTATATTGTTGTAGGGACACCTCTGCGATTACATATATATTAAGTTGTGGCTTTTTATGTGTACTTTCTGGACACGAAGTGATTATTTGTCGGAAACACATTTAAAACTGCACAAATAACGATTTACTAAAAAATTTAACATGCTCTTATATGGGAGATAGAATTTTTAATTTTGAGTGTTTGTGAACACGATAACTAGTGCAAAAATCGTCTGATCATCATGAAATTTGGTACAGGCATGTAAAGTTAGATTTTCTTGGATGAGTTCGTTAACCAGTAAGATCAATATCGAAAAAATTGTCTGATCATCATGAAATTTGATATCACACACTTATGTAAAGACTCATAGTGTGTGTTTAAGTGTGTTGTGTACACTTATGTAAAGACTGCCATTGGAAATTCGCTAAGTACGCAGGTCTGCTGCGACGGGGGTATACAGGGTGTTCGGAAAAAACGTTTCAGGAATTCAGGAGGTTATTGCCCACATCAAAATAAGCAAAAAAGTTCCTGTAAACATATGTCCTAAAATGCTTCGTTAACCCGCTAGCCGCCATTTTGTTTTTTACACTAAATAATTTTTATTTCCGTAATGGATCATTGTATTAAATTAATATTTGGCATGCACCTTCATCATAGCAATACCCATTTTCAAGAAAAAAGTTATTTTTTTCCAATGTATATTTTCAAAATGGCGGCCATTTTAAAATTTTAAACTAAAATATCTCAAAATCGGTAAATTTTATTAAAATTTTATTAGACACAAAAAAGTTGACGAATTGAATTATCTAACCAATGGTACCAAGTTTGTAAGGATCCGACAACAAATAACGGAGTTATTGAGATTTTTCTGCTTAAAAACATTGATTTTGCATTGCAATTAATGCAAATTAAGGTAATTTTAAATGAAAAATCTCAATAACTCCGTTATTTGTTGTCAGATCCTTACAAACTTGGTACCATTGGTTAGATTATTAAATTTGTCAACTTTTTTGTGTCTAGTAAAATTTTTATAAAATTTACCGGTTTTGAGATATTTTAGCTTAAAATGGCTGCCATTTTGAAAATACAAATTGGAAAAAAATAACTTTTTTCTTGAAAATGGGTATTTTTATGATAAAGGTGTATGCCAAATATTAGCTTAATACAATGATCCATAACGGAAATAAAAATTATTTAGTGTAAAAAACAAAATGGCGGCTAGCGGGTTAACGAAGCATTTTAGGACATATATTTACCGGAACTTTTTTGCTTATTTTGATGTGGGCAATAACCTCCTGAATTCCTGAAACGTTTTTTCCGAACACCCTGTATATCTATGTATCCGATTATATCTATAACGTCCGATATATCTATCCGATATATCTATGACATCCGATTTTGATCAAATTTGGTATGAAGGTGTAAGACCAGATCTTTTTTCATGAGTTCGCGAACCAGCATGATCGGGTTATGGGAACGGAGTTTTGTGGGCTTTCAAAGGGGTCAAAAATGGGTTTATGCCATTTTTTGACCTTAATTTTTAAAATTCAACAATTTAAACTAAACCCATTTAAAAGAGCTTAAAAAAAACAAACAATTTAGTATTTTGAATTTTTAACTTGGCTTAACAGGTTACGGAGAAAAGCTAAAAATAGGTTTCCAATGTTAATCTTATGGGAAATCAACAAAACCCTGTATCTCGCTTATTTATTGGAATAATTTAATAAAATTAGGGATGTACATTCACTAGGTAGGGTTTAACTGATATTTGCTAATAACATCCATATTGCAGCAAACCTATATACTCACCCCCATAGGGTTTATGGGGAATATTTAAAAGTGTTGAATATTGATACAACTTGATATTTACCTTACCTAACTATTACATTTTCTAACAAAACTAACATTTTCTAACAACATCCAATGGCAGCAAACCTACATACTCACTCCTATGGTGTTTATGGGGAAAATACGAAATCTCAAGATCCTTTGGAAATTCGCTGAGTACGCAGGTCTGCTGCGACGGGGGGTTTTATTTTATTTTGGCTTGTCCACATAGACTATTGATCTGTGCATGGATTGTATTAGACAAAGGAAAGGGGTGAGCTGCTACTGCACAGGTGAAAGGTACTGATAAAATTTTCTGGCAGAATGCGGATTCGAACCCATGACATCGCTGCCATGGTTAAAAAGTCTGGTTTAATAACAACTATGGCACCAACTCACCCAATGGAGGACTTAAATGTCAAACACAATGGAGACATCTAAATTCCTTTTTTTTCATTTGCGAGTTGGAAAATTTTACTGAGTGCACAAATTTGTGAAAAGACAATCTACCATTTCTTGATAGAAAAATGAGTTTTGTGTTGAATTTAAAATTAGGCATTGGCAATAAGTTTTATTATAGTATCCATCTTCAAATGAAGAAACATTAAATCAATAGCCTGAGAAAAACAACTAAGCAAAAACTAAACTGAATATTAAGTTGTATTTGAAGACTTGTGATGAGTTAAATAACAGGTTTGGTCATTATAACCTCAAATTTAAAACCAACATGAACAAAACACACAATATCAAATGTGTCCCAAGTAATTTTATGTATACCACATAAAATACTTAAAAATATTTTTAATACTTTACTTTTTACTTTACTATTTAATATTTTTTTTACTTTACTTTTTTTTATTACTTTACTTTAAATATTTTTAATATTTTTTACTTAAAATATTTTTATTTAGTACTGAAATGCCTCCTGGATGTCTCTTCTCATCACCTTAATCTTAAATCCTGAGTCTAGGTGCTCTTGCACACAGGGCCGGCCCTAGCACTTTTGCCGCCCCTGCCTCCCCCCTTTCCACCATTAGAAACCTACCCCTGACCCTCGTTACTAATAAGAATAAGAATCACTCTATTGTCCTTAAATTTCGTTCTTACAATGCTAGCAGAGCTAGCACAAAACATAAGACATTGTCAAAAACTTAAACACATGACAATAAAACAATAAACCTTACAACTAACTTCACGTAAATTACTCAACACATTTTCCTAGACACAAATTGAAATAAAATAATAGTAACAATAAAAGCATCTTTCTAAACAAAAAATTCCCCAATTGAATATAACATTTGATTTATTAAAAATGATTTCAATTCTCTTTTAAACTTTTCTTCCCTAATTATTGTTTTCAATGTGCTTGGCAAATGGTTAAAAAGCTTCCTTCCCATATACAGCGGGGTTTTTTGAAATAGGGTTAAGCGGTGTCTTGGATAATGGAAATCCTTGCAAAACCGTGTATTATAGCCATGTTCATGTTGGGTATTTTCCAGGCTTTCCAAATCATTTCTCAAGAACATCAAACATTTAAATATATATAGTGAGGGAACAGTTAACAAACCAAAATCTTTAAAAAAAGATTTACAAGATTTTCTTTTTGAAGAAAAAGTCATAATTCTAATGAACTTTTTTTGCATTTTAAATACCTGATCTAAAAGAGAAGATGCCCCCCATAATTCAATGCCATAACTTATAACAGGAAAAAAAGACCATAATAAACCATAAATTTTGTTGGAGTATCAATTACTTCACGTAGAATAATCATTTGAAAACAAATTGAATGTAACCTTTTTAATTATTTTACTAACACAGGCTTTCCAACTTAAATTTGAATCAATTTCTAATCCTAAAAAGTTGACAGAGTTTTCAGTTGAGAAAGAACTTCCTTTAAACGAAAATTTGCATTCAGAGCTATCCCTACTTTGAGCAGTTTGAAATTTAACTATTTGAGTTTTAGAATTGTTGAGCAATAACCCGTTCACTGAGAACCAATTATGTAATTCTTTAAATGCATGTTGAAATATAAATTTTAAATCATGGGTTGAGTTTGCATTTTATTTTATTTTAATTTTATTTTAAATTTTATTTTAATAAAATTTACCGATTTTGAGATATTTTAGTTTAAAATTTTAAAATGGCCGCCATTTTGAAAATATACATTGGAAAAAAATAACTTTTTTCTTGAAAATGGGTATTTTTATGATAAAGGTGTATGCCAAATATTAGCTTAATACAATGATCCATAACGGAAATAAAAATTATTTAGTGTAAAAAACAAAATGGCGGCTAGCGGGTTAACGAAGCATTTTAGGACATATATTTACCTGAACTTTTTTGCTTATTTTGATGTGGGCAATAACCTCCTGAATTCCTGAAACGTTTTTTCCGAACACCCTGTATATCTATGTATATCTATAACGTCCGATATATCTATCCGATATATCTATGACGTCCGATTTTGATCAAATTTGGTATGAAGGTGTAAGACCAGATCTTTTTTCATGAGTTCGCGAACCAGCATGATCGGGTTATGGGAACGGAGTTTTGTGGGCTTTCAAAGGGGTCAAAAATGGGTTTATGCCATTTTTTGACCTTAATTTTTAAAATTCAACAATTTAAACTAAACCCATTTAAAAGAGCTTAAAAAAAACAAACAATTTAGTATTTTGAATTTTTAACTTGGCTTAACAGGTTACGGAGAAAAGCTAAAAATAGGTTTCCAATGTTAATCTTATGGGAAATCAACAAAACCCTGTATCTCGCTTATTTATTGGAATAATTTAATAAAATTAGGGATGTACATTCACTAGGTAGGGTTTAACTGATATTTGCTAATAACATCCATATTGCAGCAAACCTATATACTCACCCCCATAGGGTTTATGGGGAATATTTAAAAGTGTTGAATATTGATACAACTTGATATTTACCTTACCTAACTATTACATTTTCTAACAAAACTAACATTTTCTAACAACATCCAATGGCAGCAAACCTACATACTCACTCCTATGGTGTTTATGGGGAAAATACGAAATCTCAAGATCCTTTGGAAATTCGCTGAGTACGCAGGTCTGCTGCGACGGGGGGTTTTATTTTATTTTGGCTTGTCCACATAGACTATTGATCTGTGCATGGATTGTATTAGACAAAGGAAAGGGGTGAGCTGCTACTGCACAGGTGAAAGGTACTGATAAAATTTTCTGGCAGAATGCGGATTCGAACCCATGACATCGCTGCCATGGTTAAAAAGTCTGGTTTAATAACAACTATGGCACCAACTCACCCAATGGAGGACTTAAATGTCAAACACAATGGAGACATCTAAATTCCTTTTTTTTCATTTGCGAGTTGGAAAATTTTACTGAGTGCACAAATTTGTGAAAAGACAATCTACCATTTCTTGATAGAAAAATGAGTTTTGTGTTGAATTTAAAATTAGGCATTGGCAATAAGTTTTATTATAGTATCCATCTTCAAATGAAGAAACATTAAATCAATAGCCTGAGAAAAACAACTAAGCAAAAACTAAACTGAATATTAAGTTGTATTTGAAGACTTGTGATGAGTTAAATAACAGGTTTGGTCATTATAACCTCAAATTTAAAACCAACATGAACAAAACACACAATATCAAATGTGTCCCAAGTAATTTTATGTATACCACATAAAATACTTAAAAATATTTTTAATACTTTACTTTTTACTTTACTATTTAATATTTTTTTTACTTTACTTTTTTTTATTACTTTACTTTAAATATTTTTAATATTTTTTACTTAAAATATTTTTATTTAGTACTGAAATGCCTCCTGGATGTCTCTTCTCATCACCTTAATCTTAAATCCTGAGTCTAGGTGCTCTTGCACACAGGGCCGGCCCTAGCACTTTTGCCGCCCCTGCCTCCCCCCTTTCCACCATTAGAAACCTACTCCTGACCCTCGTTACTAATAAGAATAAGAATCACTTTATTGTCCTTAAATTTCGTTCTTACAATGCTAGCAGAGCTAGCACAAAACATAAGACATTGTCAAAAACTTAAACACATGACAATAAAACAATAAACCTTACAACTAACTTCACGTAAATTACTCAACACATTTTCCTAGACACAAATTGAAATAAAATAATAGTAACAATAAAAGCATCTTTCTAAACAAAAAATTTCCCAATTGAATATAACATTTTATTTATTAAAAATGATTTCAATTCTCTTTTAAACTTTTCTTCCCTAATTATTGTTTTCAATGTGCTTGGCAAATGGTTAAAAAGCTTCCTTCCCATATACAGCGGGGTTTTTTGAAATAGGGTTAAGCGGTGTCTTGGATAATGGAAATCCTTGCAAAACCGTGTATTATAGCCATGTTCATGTTGGGTATTTTCCAGGCTTTCCAAATCATTTCTCAAGAACATCAAACATTTAAATATATATAGTGAGGGAACAGTTAACAAACCAAAATCTTTAAAAAAAGATTTACAAGATTTTCTTTTTGAAGAAAAAGTCATAATTCTAATGAACTTTTTTTGCATTTTAAATACCTGATCTAAAAGAGAAGATGCCCCCCATAATTCAATGCCATAACTTATAACAGGAAAAAAAGACCATAATAAACCATAAATTTTGTTGGAGTATCAATTACTTCACGTAGAATAATCATTTGAAAACAAATTGAATGTAACCTTTTAATTATTTTACTAACACAGGCTTTCCAACTTAAATTTGAATCAATTTCTAATCCTAAAAAGTTGACAGAGTTTTCAGTTGAGAAAGAACTTCCTTTAAACGAAAATTTGCATTCAGTGCTATCCCTACTTTGAGCAGTTTGAAATTTAACTATTTGAGTTTTAGAATTGTTGAGCAATAACCCGTTCACTGAGAACCAATTATGTACAGTAGACTCCCTCTTAACCGGCCCCCTCGGGACCAGGCCGCGGCCGGATAATGAATTGGCCGGTTAAACCGATGTTCATTTACGAACATCAACCTAAAATTTTACATGGCCTAAATATAATTATCACTTGAAAAACAACTTGAAATACATTACTGTATATGATTTATAGCTAACATCCGACACCCATGATACCCACAAAAAAACCTAAAATAATAATAATTCGTTTCTTTATTGTGGTCTACTCGATAATAGGTCCAAACACATTGACTTCCGGTGGCATTCACTTCCGTCCAGGACGTTACATTTTAGTTGATTTGAGAATGTCAATATGAAATGACGTTGAATGGAATTATACATTAGATAAGAAAACTACGTTTCCGGCGAAACACGGCCGGTTAAAGCGATGTTGACATAAAAAATGGCCGGTTAAAAAGATGTTATTTTTGTGGCAGGGTAGGCCGGTTAAAGCGGAGACCGGTTAAAAGGTGGCCGGTTAAGAGGGAGTCTACTGTAATTCTTTAAATGCATGTTGAAATATAAATTTTAAATCATGGGTTGAGTTTGCATTCAAAATTGCTGAGGTGTCATCTGCGTAAAGAACAAGTTTTGGCGATACATTATCCGGTAAATCATTTATGTACAACAAAAATAGTAGTGGACCTAAAATTGAACCCTGAGGTACTCCAAATTTTATTTCACACCAATCTGAAATATATTTCAAGTTTTCCTTATACACTATTGTCCTTTGATAACGGGATGACAAATATGATTTGATCCAAGACACCACTGAGTCACTAAAATTATAGTATTTAAGTTTCTCACAAAGTATATCATGTTGAACACAATCAAAGCCTTGGTTAGATCGCAGAACACCCCTAAAGTGCTCTGCGATCTATCCAAGGCAGCGGCAACCTGATCTACAAAATCAGCAATATCCGAAACAGAATTTTGTCCTCTTCGAAAGCCAAATTGTTCCTTTACAAAAAATTTATTTTCTTCCAAAAAATTAATAATTTGATTTGATGCAATTTTCTCAAGGACTTTTGAAAAACATGGTAATATTGATATAGGACGATAGTTATCAAATATATCCTTTCTCCCCTTTTTGTACAATGGTTTTACTTCAGCATATTTTAGTTTAGACGGAAACAATCCACAATCAAAAGACTGATTTATAATGAAAGTAAATGGCCTACAGATCGATTCAGTACTAATTTTCATTATATTTTGAGGAATTTCATCCCAACCTGCACATTTTTTATTCTTCAAAGAATTTATAACACTCTTAACTTCAACAGCAGAAACTAAGGAAAAAGAAAACTCTTTTCCGCACTGAATTTTATTTTGCATTAAATTTAAAGCATGAGAATTTGAAGGGAGCAGTTTTAATAATTGTGGTATATTCGAGAATTTTTTATTGAAACCATTAGATATTTCTTTACCATCAGAAATCACTTTATTTTCTCCACAAAAATCAGGAAAATTTTGAATGCTTTTCTTTAATCCTAGCTCATTATTAACAATCGACCAGGCCGCCTTGGTCTTGTTCTCTGATTTCCTTATTATATCACAATTATACAACTTCTTTGCTTTTTTACAAACTGCCTTAAAATTTTTTTTATAAGAACTGACATAGGATAAGAAACCCAAATCATTTGACTCCCTAGCCATTTTGCCAAGCACTCTCTTTTTTTGCACTAGACACTTTTATTCCAGTAGTTACCCAACAATTGTTTTTTCCATTAACAGATTTCTTAGAATAAAACTTTAAAGGAAAACAACTATCAAAAAATTGTTTATAATTTTTCAAAAAACAGTCATAATTAGCATCCAAATTAATGCAGGGTTTTACATTCCAAACTGTACTACTTAAACTATCCAGAAAAAAGTTTACATTCCTCTTTGAAAAAACTCTACTTTTATTAACAACCTTAGACTTTACATGAGGGACTAAATATGTGCTTAATGATAAGAAGAGTGATCTGTGGTCAGATAAACCTAACTAAAATTCATTTTTGAATGTATTGGCCCAGTTCTAAATTTATTGGTTATTACATTATCAATACATGTCTTGGTGTTTAAAGTTATTCTAGTCGGTGATGTAAAATTTATAGTAAGTCCATACATTTCAAGTAAATTTAAAAACATTTCCTTTTGGTTTGGAGTTTTACTGATATCCATTATGTCAATATTGAAATCTCCTGATAAATAAACTGACTTAGACTTAATTTCATTATTTAATAAGATTAGAAAAGATTCAAATTTATCAAGAAACATATCAAAATTACTCTTACAAGGAGTTCTATAAAAAGAACCTATTATGCTATTCAAAGTAGGAATTTCAATAAACGAGGCTTCAAAAATTGCATTCTCATTATAAATACACAGATCCTTTCTTTCAACAAAATTCAAATGATCTTTTACTATAATACAAGAGCCGCCATGAATTAACAAATCTCTGCAATAATATGAAGCCAGTGTATAACCAGGAATAGTGTTAAATAAATATATGTTGTCTTCTGTAAGCCAGTGCTCATTAAAGCATGCAATTAAAATATTTGAATTCATTAATAATACATTAAGTTCATCAATTTTACCTACAACACCCCCCTGAATATTAATATGCATAAGCCAATTAATTTCTTTATTATTATAGTTGAATTAAAATCAAAAGAGTATTGGGTCTCTCGGTGCTTCGGCAGTGTTCGGGTACGTTCGGGACTAGTCGGCTCCTGTAAGTAAACAACTACCGAGTTGTTCAAATGAACGAATCAATCAAGTGAATTGAATGAACCATAAGTCATTTTCTAAACGAGTCATTTGAATCAGTGACCACAGAGAATTCTTTGTTCGCCGATTCGTATCGATTGTAAAATGATAACTTTGTTTCGCGCGATCTGAGAACCAGGGAGTTGTTTCATCGGTTTTGTTTACAAGGTTTCATATCCTTTTTATCATACAAAGGTTAGCGTTATTTGATGGATCTCACAGGTACTTACGCCTATATAGTTCCCACTTCATACTAACTTATTTATTCTCTATTTTGTTACATAAATATAAAAAATTAAGATAATTGCTTATAACCTTGTAGAGTTTTTTTTTTTTTTATTTGTCAAGCTATTTCATCTATAATAGACAATTGTGAATGAGGCTTATTAAAATGGCCACGAAACTATAAATAGAAATTTAAACCCTCAGTTGACGCCTTTACATTTGACGACACAACAAATGCACGACCCCGACACGGTATTGGTGATGGTGAGCACCAAAATCAGGGCCGGTTTGACCATATAGGTTACCACGTTCGCTACCAGTCGCCGCATATAGGCTATGCGGCATTCATGCTACTCCCTCAGCCCACCAATAAAATCATACACTTCCTGCATACCGGCCCTAGTGGCTGTGTCTTACGCCACAGACCACGAATAGAATCAATAAAATCTGTCCACAGGTGTTGCCAACTGGCCAGGAACGTCAGTGATCGTCCCAGCCACAGACCAAGCGCCGCGCACATGCGGCGGACAATTCCGTAGACCGTGCCTAAGCTATCTAACCTTTAAAATAGACCGAAGAAACAATATACCGTAACTAAATTGATTAGCTTTCATCCACTGCCTAATTATTCAATCAATACATCACATGAGTGAGAAACCAACGTACAAAATCAAATGGTATAATTCACCGTTCGTAATTCAATTGTCTTAAGAGATTATATAGGCATTTACGTCACGCGATCCCTGTAATTAACCTCGCTTTCAAACTGAGTGTATCCCTGGTAACTTAACTCTTTTTTTTACTGTTACGTACAAACTTAAAATTAATTAAATATTCAAGTGACCCAAAAGTACGTCACAGAATATTAACGTCAATTAATCGATGAAATTCGATTTTATCTCATTAAGACAGGTGTGGAAAAACAGCTGTGTCATACTGACAAAAGAATAGGTTCAACATTCTATTCGTGAAAAAGATCGATTCAAATGAATCAATTCGCCAGATGAGCCGAATTTTCCATTACCAGCTGATTAAATCAGCGGGTTTACCCGAGTGTTGCCGAACACTGCCGAAGCACAGCCAGTCCCAATACTCTTTTGATTTTAATTCAACTATAAATGCTTCCCTACACACAGGCCACTTAAAATCCAAGTTTTTATCTGTCAAATTGTGATCAGTATTGCAGATTATACAATTATATTCTAAATTTATAGCATTCTTACTGTTAATTACACCAAATGAATTGTTCAACTTATTGCTATTTATAGTTGCATCAGTAGTATTAGTATAAGGACTATCTATAAATACCCCACTGCTTAAACTGTCATGAGGAATGCTAACCTGCTCGTTATAATCTTTAACTAATTTTGTAGTTGCAAATCTAGTGTGCTCATTAAAAAAAAATTTTGCTCAACATTTTCACTCAAACTAGAAGCATTTAATTCCTTATTGGAATCTACACTTAAACTATCCTGCACATGAGTTAAACTACTATTATTTACAATATGATTAGTAGATATCGGGACTTCAACAGTGACAAAATCTGACACAGCACCACTCTCACTGCTCTGCTTTTCACAAACACTTCCCTTTATCTTGACCACATCACTGAATTGCAGATGACCAGGAACCACTGGTAGGTTGGTGGGAGTACATGGACAGGTGGCGCTACTGTTATTCATCAGCTGTACAGTAGTGAATTCCCTCCTTCGTTAGTTTGATTAGGCGATTCTCTTCTGGGCGACAAATCAGATGTTGAGGCACCATTGATTAAACGTGAAGTAGAAGTTAGATTGGGAGGATGAACTTGAGTTGTAGGCAGACTTTTACTTATTTCCAATTGTAAAGATTTATTCAACATTATTTTAAATGTTTGGTGATCCAGTCCACTAAACAGAGTCCTTCTTGATTGCTGGTCATAAGTTACTATATTTACAATCGCCTTGGTCTCCACTTGGAATTTTACAACATTTTTAACAAAAGTTTGAATCTGAATGTTGTCCCTGACACATCGGGGAACAGATAAAATAACGAAAATTTCTCTGTTTGAAATCAGCTGTGAGCTGGTGAAAAGCTTTCTCATAGTCCGTAATTTTTGGTTTGCCGTTGAAATTTAATTTTGTTATTAGGCTATATATGCCCGCTCCGCTATCAGCCTTTTGGAATGCCAGATGACTAGAAACACAGTCCCATACTGAAGGTTTACCGAACTCTTTCTTAAATTTAGTTGCCACACCGGCAGTCATTTGCCTGTCATGCCCAAAATCTCCAGATATGCAATGTGCAAAAGCCACATTGCTATCACAGCGGCGATCTCTCAAAACTTTGCCCATATCCTGATCAATGACTGTTATTAAATCACAACTATACTGGCCGTTTGTACTAGGTGCCTTCCTTAAGATAGGACTGTCTCTTTGGTTTCCAATCATGCATTGAATTTCTTTTGCGATCAAAATTTTACCTTTTCTATTCAAATGGTATCCATGTCGGGTATGGTGAAATCGTTCCAGCAAATGAAAGTCCAAAAGGTGAATATCAGAGTTATTGTTAACTAAATGTCTAATTCTGTTGTTGATTTCCGTGACAAGTTTATGTTTTTCATCACCACTAGGTAGATCATAACGACAAGGAATGGTGGCTAGCACAAGATTTGTCCCTTTATATTTCATTATTAGACTCTTCAGTGCATTGATTATGGGTTCTGAGATCTTATCAAGGTCCTTCATTGTATGATTTTTATCAATATTATTTGAGCCTCCTATCAGAATTAAGCAATCTTTTTCCCCAAAAGATTCCAAATGTACACTAGATATTGCAGTGTTAACAATCTGTTCAAATTTCGCTCCGGGAATAGTATGTCCAAATACATCGTGAGCATTGCAAGTCATGTTATTCAAATAGAAAGCCACATCTTTTCCCTGACTGTCAGCCAAAATTTTCACATGGTGCGGTTTTTTTACACATGTAGATAAGGTTTGTTTCCCATTTAACTTCTTCTTTTGATTTTTATTATTTGAATGAAGGGTTACGTTGTTAACTGGTGATGTGTTAGTTGTGTTAGAAGAGGGTTTGGGATAATTATTATTGGGATCAGAATCTGATACACTCAATAAAACTTCAAAATGATTTTTTGTCTTGATGTTCTCTTCCACGCTCACGCTTCCGTCAATGACCTTTTCTGGTGTATTTTTTCGCCCTTTTTTACCAACCAAAGTCCACGAATTAACATTTACTTTGGGGATCAAGTTGTCATCCTGGTCTTTAGATATTTTACTGTCTTCATTGACGGGCTCGATGGGATCTTCAAGTAGTTGGTTCTTAGTCACATTGGGGACCATGTAAGATTTGTTAAGCATGAAATCTATAAAAAAATCAGTACTCATCCTAAAGTGATTGCTCAAAGTATAAGCTAAATTTGACCGCTTATAGACCAAATCAGATTCATCTAAAATAACGTTTTTTAGAAACTCCAAGTTGATGGTGCCATGTGTTATGATGTCATAAACCATTGCCTCGATAAGCCAACACACACACACCACAGTCATATGAGTTGGGCTGTTGAGGTCCTTTTAGTTCAATGAAATCAGTGTCTATTGTTTTTACTCCTAAATAATCTGAGATTTTTCTGGCAACTTTCTTGGCTGAGTTGAGATTACTCGAGTCAAAATAGTGGAATTTATTTAGAGTCTTAGTGTAAACTAGAAGGCTCCAGTGAGTTCCTGCTGTCATATTGCCCTTAGCAGTTATTTGATCGGAGTCATTAACAACCATGATTAGCAAGTTTTTACTTTTAATGTCTAAGGAGTATAGTAAATAATGGTAGTCTTGACAGTTCTTAACTCCATTGATAATGAGAGGATTTATCACAGTACAATCTTTATGTCGCAGAAATCTGTCATCCAAAATATTTAGGTAAGGTACGAGTGAGTCATCTGAAAGCCAGTTTTTACTCAGCAGCTCCTCACAAATCTTATTTAAATTTTCCAAAATAATATCTTCTGAGGTCTCTGAGGATTTGTCACATGTAATACTCACACTGCATAGTGAAGTGTCAGAAGCATAAGAAGTTGTTGAGGTTTCCTCAGAGAAAGTAACTGAATCGACACTATTAGTAGCATTTTGTACTGTGTTCATGATTTCAGAAAAGCTATTGGAAATTTGACTTTCATCGTCTTTGAGGCTAAACATATTGTCACTTTTAACTTCAGCTGAACTGTCATTAACAGCAACCTTTTTTGTTGAAAAATTAAAAATGTCCACTTTCCAGGGTAACTTATTTTCAATTATGTACTTAGATAACTCCTTTTTAGATCTAAAAATTTTTCCTCTAGGAGAAATAATGTGAATATCTACTTTCCCCTTGCGTAAGCCTGTTTTCCTAATGGTTTCTTTACGTTGCCACCCTTTAGGCACTTCACTAATATCCAAAGAATCCATTTTAACTATAAGTTATTTTATCTAACAGATTATTTATTAATAAAATTATAATAAAAATTAAAATGAGGATAAAAACTTTTGTTTAATCTAGAGCAGAAAGTCGATTATTTTAGAATATCCTTGATGATGAGCAAAGGAAAACGTAAACAAACTAGTAGTGAAAGAATGAATGAACCAGTTGTAGTTAGATAAGCCTGTTATCAGTTGCCGTGACCTTGCTCCCAAGCCTTGCGCCCTTATCTGCCAGTCTTATCATGAGGACTTTCCAGGTAGTAGGGCCCTCTTTCTTCGTATCCCCGGGTTGTATGCAATTTAACTCACCATTTGTGTCACTGTTAATGTACAGGTATGTAAGGCAACTCTCACAGTTCACTTATTAAACACACAACTAAGTTTAAACACTTGAAAATATACTTTTTTTAAGAGCTAATTCACTAGTGATTCATGCAGTCCGCCATCTTGTAGACCTGTCAGTAATATTACCTGTCAGTGTTAGTAATATCTACTAACATTTACTACATCTACACGGAAGATCGTTTTGCGTGAGATAATATTATTTCTCTATTCTATTTTTCACTTTCACATTTACTTCGGTGGGTCAACAATGAAATCAAAAAGACTAAATGACGAGAACGGGACTTGACAGAATGGAGTAGCGCAGTGTGTTGGTCGCTGTAGTAGCATGCAGTGCTGCGCGGGAAACCGACCAGTGGGATTCGTCGGTTCTCGTGATGCAATGCCACTTGCAGTTACAGCTACAAGCAGGGACTGAAACTCCAATGTGTCAAGGCATTGGAGTCAATCCCAATTCTGTGATCTACTCCTTATAGGATCAATGTTAAACGGGAAACAGAGTAACACCTTTATTTGTGATCAAAAATAATTTGGTTTATAGCTCTAAATAAATAAGGGTAAATCAAGCCGGATATAGTTTGTGAGGTATATTTTTACATCGAGATCAAGTAATATAGTTTATCCTATACAGTGACCGGCTCACGAGAATGCACTTGATCCATTAGTAAACAATCATATGGAATAACAATCCAGCCATTCAAATTGAATATTCACCCAGATGTATGTACTAAACTAAAAACATCGTCTTATTAAAAAAATAAATCAATAAAAAATAAACATTGTCTTAAGAGATAATCTGAAATGTTTACCATTAAACATGTGTTTTGTTTGAAAACTGTAGCAATTCTTAACTAGGCTAATGTTATTAGTTTATGCTTATCCCAGGTTTTGTTTTGTTATTTTACTGCCACCTTTAAACTAGAACTATGCGTAGGAAAATAATTGCTGCTTTACAAATCTATATCTATATATATAATTCCGTAAGCGAATCGGTCCCCACGAAATATCTCGAGTTAGAAGAAAGATAGAGTAACGTATGATGGCTCATTTTAAAGCTTGAGGTCCAAGGACGCAAGGAAAAATACCAGAATTCCCAAAAGTTACCTGGGCTTCGCCCCAATGGACCTTGAAGTTCCAATGTTAATCTAATGGGAAGAAGATTTTTATATCTGCACGTGTGATTAAGCAGATGTTCCAGTGTATATTTTTATCATAAACTCAGCTGGTTTCTGAGCAGATATATTGAGTTAAGATAACCACATAATTAGAACTTTTGAAAATTTACAATGCACTATAAATAATGAGAACACTTATAGTCATGAACAGATTACGGATTTACAGGAGATTTCATCTTGGTGACCCCATCTATGTCATTAAGGAAACCGGAGTAGAATGATTTTTATGCTGAATATACCAAAGTTAAAATTGGCTTAGACGTGGCATGTTTATAATGGTTAATTGTCTTTACTCAGTGAATGTTGTTTAGTTATTACGTTATTGCTTTATATATCGGCTATTTAGTAGTTACTGAGGAATATTTTGTTTGGTTTTATCAATTCACTGCGTCTTCCTTTATGTATGTTGTAGGGAAACAATAAGCGCCCTTTAATCCATAAAGACGGGTAGCTTTTTATAAGCAAGATAAGCGAAAACTAACAAAAGGCCTATATCAATCAATGTTCTACTTCATTGACAAACAGGCAAAAATTGACTTCAATCAAAGCACTAGGGACGTCGGTGGCACGGAGGGTAAGGGTACATGGGTCGAAATAAGGGGAAAAGCGTGAGGGCATGGAGGTACGGGGAGGAACGGCGGAGATGGCGGCACGGGACCATGGAGAGCAAAGGGATTTCGGGGATATGGGGGCACGAGGGGCACGGGGAGTGTCGGTGGCACTGGATACAGGGGGGGGGCGATGAGGGGCACGTTAGAGGCAAGGGAGACATAGGGGCACAGGGAGGAACGGCGAGTATGAAGGGCAGAGGAGCATGGAGGGTATAGGGGTGTGGGGGCAAAGAGGGCACTCTGCGGAGGCATGGGGATTCACTGGATCACGTGAGGGGCACAAGGGTTACTAGGGTCGTCGGTGGCAAGAGGAGATGTGAGAGAAATGGGGATACGGGAGCACGTGGCGGCGGAGGTGTGGAGGCACAAGGGGTACTAGGGGGGTCGGTGGCAAGAGGGGTGGATGGGCATGGGGGATGAGAGCGTAGCGGGGCCACAATGCGTATGGGGGGCACGGAGGAGGAATGTGGAACATAGAGGACACGGGGGCCACGAGGAAGAACTGCGGGCATGTGGGCACGATAGAATAAGGAGCACAGGGGCATGGGGGGTACTCGGGCCCCGGGGGCATACGGGGTACAGGAAACACAGGTCAGGAGAGGTGAACAGGGGCACAGGGAGGCTTAGGGTCGCGGCGAGTGTGGCGGGTATGGGGAGCACAGGGGTCCAGTGTGAAGGAGTTGACAGTATTAATGGGCTTAAATGTTGTATTGAACTATATTACTTACTTGAGTTACAAACTAATCATGTCATAGTTAAGGTTAAAACTATTTTTACCGCGTTCGGTAATATAATAGTGCAATAATTTTTCTTTTTTTCCACAAAATAGACTACTGTATTTTAATACAGGGGAAATTTTTGTTAAAGTACTAATTTTATACCGCCAAAAAGTTTTGTCAAGATTTTAAAATATTTTATTGGAGAATCTAAACGTGTAAATTCACACTACAGCTTGAGAAAAGTACAATAATACTGTAAGGAGGTGATAAATTGAAACTTATTTGTGGAGACAACATCACCATTTTGATTTTTAGGGGCCTTTGCCCCTACAAGCCACTAGTAGAAATTAAATTAACCTGTTTAACAAAATGGATGCTATTTTTTCTATATTATACCAAATTGAAGTGTTATGTATTGTAAATAAAACGGACATTGGATGGTTAAACCTGGAGGGTAAACAAAACTCTAAACCTCTCGTAGCGTTAACAAGGGGCCGAAGTTGATTCTGACCGGCATTATCTTTCTACTAAATGTTTAATGGATGGACGCTAAGAATACCCACACTCCACTCATAAACATCTTAATTATATTTTTTCACCAAACATTATTAATAAACTAAACGTACTGCATGAATATTTTTGGTGATCCGAGGTTACGCCACACTTGGTGACAACACTGATCCGCATGAGGCTACAGCGCTCGTACTTGCAACACGTGACTCACAAAATAATAATAGCAGGTTTTTTCGCGTCTCGTTCGACGATATTTTATGCAACGTA